>PITA01000322.1:0-302020 GCA_004023965.1 Spilogale gracilis | reverse complement strand
AGACCCTCCAATTTGTTTCTACCTTTTTGCCGATGTTCTTTGTCTCTCGTGGCGGTCCAGAAGTGGGAAATATCACATTTCAGGCTGGTTTCATGGGTGTTCACGGTGGTCTTGTAGTGGTTTTTTTGCTGGAATTCAGCTCTCTTCAGGGAACTCCCTGAAATGCGGTCACCTGGCCTTCCGCCATCTTGACCCCCTCCCAAAAGTCATTTTAGACATGCAAATTCTCAGATTGTTCTTTACCACCTGACACATATTGATTCTCCGTACATTTTTCCCCTTTCTTCATTTACTAAATTCAAAATGTTAACAAAGGAAATTAACATGCTTATTTGTAGCAACAGATGCAGCATATCAATTTAACTTTGGAGAGTAATTTCTGATCAAAGACCTAAACAATGTTATTTAACATCACAGTTCAAACCATCATTCAAAAACCTTTGCTGAAAGCCTTCATTAAGTTCTATTCCCTAACAAACTATTGAGAACTACAAACGAAACTCCTTTCAGAAACATCAACTCCATCCCTGACACGCACACTGAAACTGGCACCCAACCTAGTATTTTCCTTCTTTTCTGTTGTCTCAAGTCCTCACTATCAACTTTTGCACATACACTAGGAAACGCTAATGAGAATTACTCCCAGTATTGCTATCACATCCAAGAAGATTCTGATAGTTTTAATTTTGCAAAAGATTAAACTTCTTTCGAACGTTTATATTCATGAATAGCATGAAGTAGTTGCAGATCCATGATTTTGAACAATGTGAGTGTTTGAAAGTTCTAGTGAGCTAGAACATAAGTTAAGACTGACTAGAAACAAATTTAGTTGACAGCATTTCCCTGAAAGATAATTTGGCATTGTGGCTGCTAACACACTCTGAGTGATTCTGGAGGCAAAACAATGCCCTCCCCTCCCGCCACGCACACACAAATAGACCATAGACACCTCATTAGAAACAGTGTTCACCATGTCAGTCATCCTAATCCACAAACTGTTTTAAACATATGGAAATAATGAATGCTTGGGGAAAATGGAAAACTAGAGAGTTTTTTTAATGTATCAAATTTTGTTCTTCTATTAGTTAATTTTTAAAGAGAACAACAGGAATTCCTAGATGCATATTGATTTTGTGGCAGTCTATATTAATTATTCAGAAGATAGCTAGAGATAAACAGGAAAACCTGGTGTTTGATTTGTTTCCATTCCTCCCTGATGCCTATCGCTCTGGCTTAAGTCCCTATGACATCTTCTTGGGGTGATCATTTGACTTTTCCTGTATAGTCAGTATAATTTTCTTTGAACTAAGCAGAATATTTCAAAAAATTAATGATAAATTCTGAGAGAAAACCCTGGCTGATTTTCTCTCAAGAAGTATCTGATTTTTGCCTGTGTTAGCCATTAGTGTAATAATCCCAAATACGATTTAAAAAAAATCAAAATCCTCTGAATACAACTGGCAATATTTGCAACAAGAGTTAGTCTACAGATTAGGTACTGGAATCAGAATTTATATGATTTAGCTTTTTCACATGAAGTCAACATATTCTGACAAAATTGTCTTATCTGGCTAATCTAATTTTCTTTCTCGTTGTTTCTTTACCTGGAGCAAAACCAAATTACTTCAGAATGTGAACATGACTTGGCCTACTAACAAACGTACTAGGTAAAATTTTTGAGACATTTTTAAATGTAGCATAAGTGTCTTGAAACAATTTCAAAATTTGAATTTTGATGATCAAAATCTGTTTAAAAACTTTAATATTTTCTCCCACTATTTCCTTGCCATTGCGTCATCTTGATGATTTTGAAATTATAAACAGGAACCATAGAAAATAACTAAGATACATTGAAAAATTTGGAAATTAAGAAATTTAGACTTTCTTTGCAGTAGGAGCAAATTTAGATTATGTGCTATGTCCAGATAAAGTAAGGAATTATGCAATATGATTTAGGAACAGATGGTTATTGTTGTCCAACTGTGACCTACCATAAGTATGTATGCATGCATTAATTCATTCATTCATGTGAGTTCCCATAAGTAAATAATTCCATCAACATCACAAGCTATTTTGATGGTATATTTTGAAAGTGTGACATGTAGAGTACCAGAGTCCTATGGGATAAAATTTACCTATATCTGGAATATTGATGAATAACACGATTACCTTGATGATCTAAATAAATTAAAATTCATTTTCTATTTTGGTGTACTGATATATGTTCTGTAGCTATATGCAGATGTAGATTGAAACTACCTAATTTTTGAATCAGATTTTAAAAGACAATAATTTTGGCTTAGTTTCCAGGATCAAAAAACATAGTACAAGCATAAATTAATCCCCTATAAAAATCAGAATTATAAAATCCATTCTACACATTATTGGTCCAACAATGTGATCCTGGGGATGAGTGTGGGTGTATTTTGTGTGCATGTGTAGGGAGGAAGGATGTGAGAGAGAGACAGAAAAGAACCATGGAGATTTGTGCTCTTTTTGTCTTTAACAGTGCATTTGTGAACTAGGGCTATCTTATGTAAACAACTTTTGTACATACAAGAAAAAATACAAAAAGAAATCTGTTGAGGTCTTGAGACTAATTTTCACCAGATCCTTGACTTGATTTTTCTTTCTGACTTTTGGTTCTGTTGCTAACCATCTATAAGCTGGAGAAAGCAAAGAGGTGTAAGGCCTGGCAATGAAAAAAAATCCTGGGACACCTAGGTGGCTCAGTCAGTTAAGTGTCTGCTTTCAGTTCAGGTCAAGTCACGATCTCAGGGTCCTAGGATGGAGCCCCAATGTGGACAGAGGAGTCTGCTTCTCCCTCTCCCTCTGCACCTCCCCCTCACTTGTGTGCTCTCTCTCTCAAATAAATAAAATCTTTACAAAAATAAAAAGAATTTAAAAAATCTTAAGAGAGTATACCATTAATGCAAGTAAATAAGTGTTTAAACATAAAACATGATGATTTTGGCTGTATCCATAACTGTTTTTTGGTTGTATGTTCCAAAATGAGGTCATGGGTAACTCAGATTCCATATTTTACATAGTGTACTTGAGGCCACAAAACATAACACACAAAAAAGTTCTCTTAAATTAATTTCATTTGTAACAAATGTTTGCATTTTGTGTGCCAGGCTAGGAATAAATAGAGACAAAATTTGTTCTTCTACTACACAATCTTGGCCACAATCATTGTCAAAATCAGTTTAAGCATGTGATCCACTCTGTGTTGATGGCTATTTTATTTAGCTTAGTGGAAGAATTAGATAAATGCTTTGCTGTCAGTTCCTAAACTCAAGAATCTGATTTTCCTTTCTTAATTACTCATGCTGCAGTCAGGACAGCTCTCTTTGATATGAAATTGTGGTTTGCTTCCAAAGGGGTTTGAAATGAGCCCCCCTAAAATGTACCACATTGGCAGGTTGATGACTTTGAGGATTTTCAAAGGTAGTTGAAGTCCTATAAAGGCCCAGAAAACTCAGGAAGTTTTGTCTCCTCCTTAACTACCTAAAATAATCTAGATAGATGGCCTGGTCCAGGAAACCTATCACCATAGGTAACTACAAATTATATGGGCCAGTGTGGTAAGCTGGTGGGAAACTCAGCAGGGCCTGTTCGCTTTCCTCTCTGTGTTCTATTGTCTCTGCGTGGCATGACAAACATCTAATTACCAAACATCTGCTCTTCTTATTGTCCTGTGAATCACCCTCTTCCCTTTGAAGCCCCAGACCCCTACCTTCTCCTTAGCTTAGGATGCCATATAAACCTCAATTGCCTATCTTTGGATCTCATATTTTTATGAAGTTCTTGGATGTATGTAATTCAACTTATTTTTCTCTCATTGACTTATGTCAATTTAATTAATAAGTCAAACAAGAAAAACCCCTAGAAGGCTAGAGTAAATACTCTTCCATCCCTACACTTGGAGTGAAGGAACATTTCCTCATTATCCAAATGATATTTCCAATTGTGAGGATGCATCTATTCAGTTACACTAAGAATCTTCTGAGAACCACTGGTCCATATAACAGTCCCATGTACACATCAGTTTGGCTTTCTTCCTTGTCCAATTACAGTGTTCTATAGAGATTACTATCACCATCTTGCATGACACTGGTGATTATCGGGACATATGTCCCCAGTAAGCAGGTCCAGGAGAAAGCTATTTTAATGTTAACCACTAGTCATAGGCAGCGATACTCAGTCCAAGCAAAATAATACCCAATTTTGAAAGGCTGCAATTGAGAACACCATGGGAATGTTGAATTCTCTATGGTTTTTTTTGCTTAGCACTAAACGGTAGTGCTCTCTGCCAATTCATATAATTATTTTTTTTTAAATTGGCATTACGTTTTTCTTCCTTTGCCAAAGACCCTATTAAATACATTCCATTTGAATAATTCTGGCTTTCTCAGAGCTAGTCAAGCTTGCTACCTGCATTTCCTGTGAGTGGTAATTTTAATTGACTTTCTTAGCTTTCTATGTACTCAAAATGAATGAAGGACAGACCTGTCAACATTTCAAAACTCAGCACGGGTGGTACACAGGCTTTCCTTGGGAAGTGTTTGTGGCCTGTCAGTGAGTCAACATAAACTCACAATTCAATCTTCCAAAATGTTCAGAGTAGAGACAAAATGGAGCTCAACAGATTTGGACAAACTCTCCACCAGTAATTTCTATGGATCACTTTTTAATACTCTCTTATTAATCACATTTCAACTTTATCCAATAGACTTACCAATAAATATGCCCTGGATTTTTATAGTTAATGCTACATACAACTTCTTGAAAGAAATAGTGATATTTGTAGAAAATAGCTTTTCTTTATTCTTCCATTGCCAGGCAATGTACAGCTATCATTAATGATAAATGCTCAAGTGAGTGAGCTATATTCAAAAGTCTTTTACAGTAATACAAGAATAAAATATTTGGAAATGTAATGACAGAAAAAGAAGGAAACTAGGAATCAGAATGTCTAACTCATCAGCCACATTATTTTGATGCATTAATTGATGCCATGTTAATTTATTAATTGATAGGCTCCGGTTTCCCAGTTGTCTAACTCAGAAAGTAATCATTACAAAAATGATGTCTGTCTTTTTAACATTTCACTATGGAGAGACAAAAGGTTACTTCATAGACTACCATTTGGGAGACTATGATTTCAGGTTTCTGTATGGGGACCATTGTATGGTATTATAAAGGAAATATAAATGAAGAAAGCCAAGCATATTCATCAATTGGGTGTGGAACTGCCTTGTGATCTTATCTCATATGTTCTCTCTTGCTTTGGCTTAATCTCTTCTTGTATTTTAACTTGCCCCATTGGAACCTGACTGGAATAATTCTAGAGTGGATGCAGCATAAAGTTTTAATAGATACCTATGAATTACTATTATGATTTATTCTGGACTAGGAAATTCATTAGCTACATAAGGCATACAAATGCAAGAACTTTGAGAATCATCCAAGCGTGAATTATTCCCGGTGGCCCTGAAGTAGTTACCTTGATCAAAATTCAACTCCAGTTTCTTATTTACCACTTTGATGTGACTCATCTTGTTTAGAGCCTTTCCAAATGATCATTTCTTACCGGGTGGTACAATGTGATATATTGTCAAGAGTTAAGGATCTTAGAGATTGGAATAAATGAACAATAAGGTCATTGAAGTACCTATTATTTCAAACCATTATAGCCAAAATCAAATGAGTTGAGTTTTGAGTATAAAAGAGGGAGAAAATTCTTTCATCTTATATTCTCAGGAAATCAGTTCACCAGAAGTAACCATGCTTGGGGTTTAGCATACTAAAACCATTCTAATAAACTAGAGTTTTCAATTAAGAGCAATGGAGATTCCAAGATACAAACTCCATTTGGTGGAGCCCAAAAATATTTTAAGTATCTCTTGGGAAGTAATAATCCTCTTTTTCATATTGCAATAACAAGATGCTTTTTTAGATTATCTGCTAAAATCTTCAAGGCACAAATTCAGTGACTCAGGTGAATTAGTTTTAAATATTCTATGCTTAGGAAAGTGATTACTTTTGGTCACATTTTCTATGGATGTGTCTGTTATTCTTATTCTCTCTTGTAGGGAAAAGTCTTGGAATTTTGTGCCTTCTCTCAATCCCACATAATCAGGCTGGGTGTTGAGAGCCTCCCTGTTCTATTTCCCAATGTAGTTCCCTGAAGTGAAGGTGTGTGCCTTCTTCTGATCCTGCAGAGTGTAACTGATGGCTGATGTCAATGTGCTTTCTTTGGGAGTTTGTGCTCCCCCTCTGCGGAGCTCATTCTCACCATCTGTGAAGTCTTGTGCACACCCTCTGTGGCAGCATGAGCACACTGAATGTGGAGGCTCACATGTGCTGTCTCAGTGGCATTCACAGAGTGCTGGGGGTTACTTGTCAGCCCCTTATAGGGGACTGTAGGTAAGGTGAACCATGGGGTTCATGGCAAGGCCTCTTGGTGGAATCTGTGAACCAGTCACTAGGGTTGTGGTCGGGTTTTCAGACCTTTAGGAAAATTTCCAGGGTTTCTTAAAAATTTTCATCAATTATGTTTTTTTCCACTCATAAGAATGTCTGTGATGTTCTTTGTGACACTACTATGGAAATCTCCTTTGGTTTTCTTTTGACTAATATATTCATGATATGAAAAAAATATATTTACTGCTTTTACTTTCATTTGTCTTCCTTTTTTTAAGATTTTATTTATTTGACAGAGAGAAACACAGCCAGAGAGGGAACACAAGCAGGGGGAGTGAGAGAGGAAGAAGCAGGCTTCCCACTGAGCAGGGAGCCTGACGTGGGGCTCAATCCCGGGTCTCTGAGATCATGACCTGAGCTGAAGGCAGTTGCCCAACCAACTGAGCCACTCAGGCGCCCCTTTCATTTGTTTTCTATGGTTATGTCTAAAGGAAGTATAATGGAGACAGCAAATTTTTAATTTCTTTTTTATTGGTGTATTTTGACCATTTACTTTTAGTGCATTTGTTGATATGTGAAGGATTAAGGTTTCCATTTTATTTTTTGTTTTTTCCTTTTCTTTGGTTTCTGTTTTCTTTTGGTTACTTGAAGCATTTTTAGAATGTTATTTTGTCTTGTTTTAGATTTGCATATCTGTATAGCTTTTAGTAGTCATTGTAGGTATTTACTTTATATAATAACTTATCATATTCTACTTCTGTCATTGACAAACTCAAATGAAATACAGAAACCTGGCTTCCCTTTACATACATCTTCCCCTTCTTTATGTTTGTCTTAAAAATTTCCTCTACCTACATTTAGAATGCCATGAGATAGTGTTATAATTTTTGCTTCGATCCTTAAATACATCTTAGAACACTCAAGTGGAGAAGGCAAGTCTATTGTATTTAACCCATGTTTTAGCATACATACACTATTATTTTTGTCCTGTACTTTCCAAGTTTTTTTCATTTATAGTTTCTTTTCTTAGTCCGTTTCCTTTAGACATTCTTTATTTTAGATCCACTGGCATTAGATCCATTTTCCTTATGTGAGAATATCTTCATTTTCAATCAGTCATGAAGGATATTTTTACTTTTTCTTTAGCCTCTATACCCCACATTTAATTGGAAAATAATATAAGGGCAAAATATACTTAGAATTCAGGGATCACTTTCATGTATTTTTCTTCTCTCTCGGAAATGACTCCTCAAGTAGCAGTTTTATTTTTTTTCTGAAGCCTTCAAAAAGCTGTTTATATATTTTTTAAAGATTTTTATTTATTTATTTGACAGAGAGAGAGATCAAAAGTAGGCAGACAGGCAGGCACAGAGTGAGGAGGAAGCAGGCTCCCTGCTGAGCAGAGAGCCCGATGTGGGCCTCAATCCCAGGACCCTGAGATCATGACCTGAGCCAAGAGCAGAGGCTTTAACCCACTGAGCCACCCAGGCACCCAAAAATGTTTATATTTTTATTCCGCCCTCATTATGTTTCGTGATAAGAGAGTTGGTTCGATACTAGTTACTCTAATATAAGAAAAAGCCAAACACTTAAACTAGGAATCTTAGAGGCTCCCAGAACATTAATTTTTTTCCATACACTTAAAAAGCTGGTGGTAAAAAACTGAATTAAGCAACCATTTCATTTACTATTAAAGATACATAGGGCAGGGGAATATGCTTTGTTCACTCCTGTATCATAAATATTATCTATCTCATAGACAGTGATTTAATAAATATTTGTGGCATGAATGCATGAATAAATGAGAAAATTGGCAAGTGCTTCCATTTAATAAGTAGCCTGAGGGGAGTCAGACTGAGAGTTGTTAATGGAATAATATGTTTCCTGAAAATTTCATGAATCTTAAATGAGTTAATTGCTAAATATTTTGTAATGGAAAATAATGTAATTAAATGAGCTGTAGACTAGAGGCCAGAAAACTCGGTTTTTCTCTCTGTAACCTTAGGAAAATAACTTGTCCTCTTTCATTTTTTTATACTTTTAAGTTTTTATTTAAATTCTTATTAGTTAACATATAGTGTATTATTAGTTTCAGGAATAGAGTTTAGTGATTCATCACATACATACAACACCCAGTGCTTGTCATAACAAGTGCCCTCCTTAATACCTTCACTTGGCATCTTTTATTTTATTTTAATTTAATTTATTTTTTGTTTTATTTTTTACTTTTTAAAATTTTTTTTACTTGACCTCTTTTAAAGGAAGGAAGTTGTTGGACAGCAAGATCTCAAAACCTTAACTTTTTATTATGTGTTTCATCACATTAATAAGAAGAGAATTACTGTGGCTTAGATGTCATGGTGACAACAGATATACAAATACAAGGATGGGGACTTTATCTCTCTTCTTGCTCATTCTCAGGGATGAGAAGAGTAGTGATATAATGCATATCTATTTTTACCGATGCTGTCATTGTATACATGCAATCTTAATTCAGTAATCACTCTTGATATCTATAATATGTTTTAGCTTGCAGAAAAGGTAAAGTATCCATAGTTAAGAATTTATAAATTAGTTTTAAGAGAAAAAAATGAAGCAAAAAGGGAACATTGTATTTTAACAATTTTTTGCTTTACCTTTGCGATTCTTGTTTTAGGGATTGTTAAAAAGAGCTAATGTTTCTGCTTTATTAGTTTCTAAGTTTTAGCAATAACTGGCCCTTTAGGGAAGCAGTAGTTGGAGATAACTGAGCAAATATTTTCCTTTTAAAAAATAATTATGGGGCGCCTTGGCGCACAGTCAGTTAAGCAACTGATTTCTTGGTTTCGGCTCAGGTTGGGATCTCAGGGTTGTGAAATTGAGCTGTGTCGGGCTCTATACTCAGTGCGGGGGTCTACTAAAGTCCCTCTCTCTCCCTTTGCCCCTCCTCCCATTCTCTTTGTCTCTCTTTCTCTAAAATAAATAATTTTTTGTTTTGTTTTGTTTTTAAATAATTACAACTGCAGAACTGGATGCACTTAAAAAATGTTCAAGACTGAAAATTGGGATGGGGTAACAGGGTGATGGACATTAAGGAGGGCACTTGATGTAATGAGAACTAGGTGTTATGTACAACTGAAGAGTCACTGAACTCTACCTCTGAAACTAATTAATTAATTGGATTTAAATAAAAACTTTTAGAAAGACTGAAATTTAAATAAATCAATAATCTCTAAACTGGGTGAGACAAATTCTTTCAACAGGGAGGACCATTTCTTAACTCTTCCAGATTTTCAGTAATACTCTGCTTCTTAGGAAATAAGGTATGTCTCCATAGGTTTCTCCGAAAGTATATCATCAACTTGAAATGCAATTTAATTTCTGTTGTGCTGTTTTGTCTGTAAAGATTACATAGTTCAACACAAAAACCAAAGTGCTCTAACTTAAGCTGGGAAAACAGGATACCATCAGCAGGTAGTAACACACAAAAAGAGGATTTGGTAAGTACCCGCCTCTCCTGGACTTCTCCCAAGAATAAGCGGGCCTAAACTTTGCAAATATAACAGAAGTTTAAATGGGATCACCTTTGATGAAATCACATTTTGCTAAGCAGAGAGAATCTGCATTTGGGCTCTGGTACTGGCCATATACTAGAAGATTATCTCAAAGTGGTGAGAGAATTGAGTTCTCTATTGCCTTAGAGACTTCATGCAAAGTTTACTCAGCTTTTTATTTTATTTTATTTTATTTTGTTTTGTTTTGTCTTATTTTATTTTTTATTTATTTTATTATTTTATTTTTAAGGTTAGGACTATGGTTGGGGCTACGATATGTGCCTGGTATCCTGCAGTTCAGAGACCTCTTCAGAGAATAAAACCCCAGACTTCTGCTGAGGTAAGATAGACATGCAGCCATCTAGTGAGCTGAGGAATGTAGGGGATTTGGTACTCTAAACTTATAAAAGCCTGCATACAAAAATAAATAACCCAATTAAAAATGATAGAAGATATGAATAGACATTTTTCCAAAGAAGATATTCAGATGGCCAGCAGACACATGAAAAGATATTCAGTATCACTCATCATCAGGGAAATACAAATCAAAACTACAATGAGATATGACCTCACACCAGTCAGAATGGCTCAAATGCACAACACAGGAAGGAACAGGTGTTGGTGAGTATGGAGAGAAAAGGGAAGCCTCTTACACTGTTGGTGGGAATAGAAACCACTGTAAAACAGTATGGAGTTTCCTCAAAAAGTTAAAAATAGAACTACCTTATGATCCAGCAATTGCACTACTAGGTATTTACCCAAAGAATATAAAAATACTGATTGGAAGGGATGTGTTATCAACAATAGCCAAATTATGGAAACAGCCCAAGTGTCCATCAACTGATGAATGGATGAAGAAGATGTGGTACATATGTTTGATGGAATAGTACACACTCATAAAAATAATGAAACCTTGCCATTTGCAATGACATAGATGGAGCTAGAGAATGTTAGGTTAAGTGAAATAAGTTTGAGAAAGAAAAATAATATATGATTTCACTCATATGTGTGATGATGTAGGAAACCAAACAAATGAGCAAAGAGAAAGAAAAGAAAGATTAAGAGGGAAACCAAGGAAAAAAGAGACTCTTAACTATGTAAAACAAATTGATGGTTATCAGAGGGGAGGTGAGTAGGGGATGGGAGAAATAGGTGATGGGGATTAAGGAGGCATTTGTTGTAATAAGCACCAGGTACTCTATGGAAGTGTTGAATCAGTATGTTGCACACCTGAAGCTCATATTAGAGTGTAAGTTCACTGACTAGAATTTTGAATAAAAACTTAAGAAAATAGTATTTAGTGTTACAAGGAGCCTTCTTTTTAATTTTACTCTTGTCCTAGGCCTAGTTGTTTGTCTTTTAAGAGACAGCATCAAAGAAAATGTGATGTTTTTCATTTACCTGCCTGTGTGTTCTAGCAAAAAACAATTAACAATATGAATCAAGTGTGGCTTACCAATTTTTTTCAGATCTAGAAGACAATCTGCTTTTTTTTTAACACAGAAAAATAAACCAAGCTACTTAAAGATAGTAAAACTTCATTGTTTCCTCTGGGCTCCAGTGTTTGGAAACTTGATGCCATCACTTATTTAGGTGTTCACAAAAGAGTCTACTTCTTTAAATATGTAGCATTTCAAATTTTTGAGTTGCCAGTCCATTTTCTTACAGCAATCCTTGGGACAAAGAGATTTATTTCTGCTCTAGGCACTGCTTTTATGTGTTTTTACCTTCTCAGCTTTATGAATATCATTTGTGCTTCCTTGGAGCTCCAATAGATTTCATGGTTAGACTCATCTAGGTATTTAGCATGTATTATTCAAAATTATAGCTATCCCTTCAGAGATGTTTGTGTCATGATCTCACTCAGAATTTAAGCTCCTGGAGAACACTGCATCTGAAATTCATTTTGTACCACTCAACTTCAACACTCAGATCAATGTTTTCCACTTAGCAGACATTCAGTAGTTACTCGTTTCTGCGCCTAAGGCCTTTAAAAACTGCCACAGGGATGAGAGGTATACTGAACTGGAATTCAATAATTCCTAAATTGTCACTGATGTGGCACTCTGGACCTCTTCCAATAAATCCATAGAACTGTAAACATTTGTCTCACTATAACAATGAATACAATCTAAGTTAGAAGAGACAGTGGTTTTAAAGAAGATACATGAGCTTCTCAGAAGCTCCTTCTTGTAACTTACATATGTCACTTTACATTCTAAGCATTTTAAGAGTTTCAAGTTCTGGCAAAACAGTACCAAGGAGAAGGGAGGAAATGTATCCTTTCTCAAAGACAGGTCCTGACCTAAATTCAGACCATTCTGGCTATAGCCTGTGAGTTCTCAAATGCTTGGAGGCATTTAAAGTTTAGACGATTCATTCTTGGGGCACCTGGGTGGCTCAGCTGGTTGAGCGACTGCCTTTGTCTTGGGTCATGATTCCGGAGACCCGGGATTGAGTCCCACATCGGGCTCCCTGCTTGGTGGGAAGCCTGCTTCTCCCTCTCTCACGCCCCCTACTTGTATTCCCTCTCTAGCTGTGTTTCTCTCTGTTAAATAAATAAAGTCTTTTAAAAAAAGATTCATTCTTAAAAGGCTGGGTTTTCACACAAGTTGAAATGAAAGCACCTATTAAGTGGCTTCTTCTGGAGAACTCTGCTCACCACATCTCTGTGGTTTATAGCACATGGGAAGGCTGGTAGCATTTGTTGTATTCTCCCACAAAATTCCTAGACCTCATGACCAGAATAAAGTAAACAATGTTAATTCACCTTTTTTTTTTTAAAAAAAAAATATTTGACAGAGAGAAACACAACTACAGAGGGAACACAAGCAGGGAGAGTGAGAGAGGGAAAAGCAGACTCCCTGCTGAGCAGGAAGCCTGATTCGGGCCTTGATCCCAGGACTCCAGGATCATAACCTGAGTTAAAGACAGATGCTTAACGACTGAGCCACCCAGGCACCCCATGCCAGCAACTTCTTTTAGGGCCTGCTGCTCTGTATTTGGGAAAAGCAGAGCTGGATATCCAAAACTTTGTAAGTTTGAGAAGATTTATGTTTTTATAGTATCTGATCTGGTAATTCTAAGATGGAAAATGTGCCATTTTTATCATAAGGCACTGTCATATTATCAATGTGCTTGAAGATTTTCACCTGAGCACACTTACAAAAATCAACCAGGGGCGTCGGAGTGGCTCAGTCAGTTAACTGTCTGACTCTTGGCTTTGGCTCAGGTTCTCATCTCAGGGTCATGGGATCAAGTTCCCGTTGGGCTCCATGCTCAGTGTGGAATCTTCTTGAGCTTCTCTCTCTCCCTCTTCATCTGCACCCCCCTCAAATAAATAAAATCTTTAAAAAAATTGACTATATGTTTAGCTATGTGATAGCTATTATAGGGAAAATAAAATATGCATGCGACCCAGATCCTTCCCTTGGGGAAGCTTACTTGATAGACTACCTTAGAGGAATATTATACATTTTAAAAAATATATTTCTAACAGAGGGGAGAAGACGCTCTCACTCCCCTTACTTGTGTTCCCTCTCTAGCTGTGCTTCTCTGTCAAATAAATAAATAAAATCTTTAAAAATAATAATAATAATAATAATAAGTAGTAGTAGTAGTAGTAGTAGTAGTAGTAGTAGTAGTAGTAGTAGTAGTTGCTGGCTTAGAGTTAAAAAGCTAGCTGACGAAGACCCAGGGATGGAATCCTGAGATGCTGGCCAGGACACTGGTTCTTTAACATCAATCTGTCCCAGGATTTGATCCTCCTTTTCTTCTACACAAGATCATACTCAATGGTATTCAGGTTTTGCTTATATTGTTACTTTCACAGTTGCTAAGAGCTGCAGACTGAGATATCTGTTACCAGAGAAATTAATCAAAAGGGAATGAATACAAAAAAAAATCACAAAACTAAAAACAAAGGGAATGAATAATGTGCTGAAAAGATATTTGTACTTTAATCCACGGATTAGCATTTGTCACATTAATGCAGGTGATTTGAAACTAATCTAAAAGCTGCAAGATCTATTTTCTTTTTAACTATTTCACACTGGAGGCAAAATGGGCTGACAGAATCTGAGGTACAATAAACACCTATTGATGGGAACATTTTCTGCTTTGATAATATTGCATGGGATGAATTGACTATCACAACATTTGTTGCCTTATGTAGGGGAATAGTTTTAACCTAATATGCAATTTTTCTATAGGAAGTTAATTGGCGTGGTGCTCAAGGGCCCAGAGATACCAGAACTCACTGTAGAATGGCCCATGTGCCCAGAATAGATATGCATCTATTCAGACTGGAACCAATATCTATTGTTGCTAAGTATCTTTTCAAACTTTTATATTTATAATGTGATAATTCTTTTATACCACATTACAGAGTTGGGGGATAGTAGGAGTACACTGACCAGAGCTGGTAAAGTGCACTGAAAGGTTATGAATAGATATATTGTTAATTTACTGAGTTATCAAGATTTACTTCTTGAGAGTGCTCAACGTGCAACGTATGTATAAGCCCTGAATCCTTCAGGAGAAAGAGATGTGTGTACTTTACTCCTCAGAGCCTCTGCTGATCTTTTGGCATGCCTTTATTGTAAACTTAGTGTCTCTTTTTTTTGTCTCTTCTGTGAGGAATCAGCTCATTTGTGTAATTGGCAGTAGTTCTTTAGCTAGTTCTCTCCAGGTTTCATCAATAATATGGATTTCTTTACCATAGTAGAGGTCATTAACTATTGCTATGTCCATCTTTGCTTAGGAAACGCTGAGTCCTTTTATCCCTCATATTCTTTGCTTACCCTTTTTGGGCTTTTCTTACTTCATAGAATCTGTTTCCAAGATTGTGACTTCCCTTGGCACACTATTCCTAAAACTCTGGCTACATTGGTGTTCTTCAGAACATAAAATTTTGGAAAATTTCATTCATCACTGTAACACAATGCAGAGAATTGCTGGAAATTAGATTCTCTATGGAAATATGACTAGAATAAACTATGACTCAACATCTTCAAAAACTATAACCATTCTGGAGGAACCACTCACTCAATGCACAGATCATGTTGTCTTATTCTTTAGTGTCCATACTAGAATTTTTACTGTCTCAAGCAAGACAATAAAAAAGGTTCACATCTTGATAAATGTTCTTAGCCAAATATACAGACTTCATTATGAGAAAACTATGCATTTCTCTACTATAGGATTTGAAATATGATTTGGTTGAATTTGGGTCTATAATGAAAATGCCACCACAAGTAACCTTTTCTTGCCTTATTCCCCTTGTATTGTTCATATGTTTATCTCCTTAGAACTGCTAACTTAGTTAACTCTTCCACTGTGATAGACTGGCATAGTTTTCCTGAGTCTCTGAAAAGAATATGATCTGGGCGAGTAAGAATGAATTGGGTCTACGGCTTTCCATAACCATAACAACACAGAGACCATGCTTCCAAGTGGCAGTGTTCTATAGTAAAAATTCCAATATAGCTTTTTGTTATTATTAATTTAATACTAAACTACTTATGAATACTATCAATAGACCTCTATCATTTGCCCATTATTAAGATGAAAGAAGAAAAATGGCTAGACTTTGAGTAATTGGAAACTTGGTAAGTGTGATGATATGAGAGGCTGAAAAAATAAGTTATGTAACATTGAAACTGGTATATATGGAAAGGGAGGAGATACAAGACTATATATGTGATTTACAAGATGTACAAGAAAAAGGGAGGAGACTGTCTTGTAAAAGCAACATTCTAATTTTTTTGTCCAGTATTTCCTTGATTTTGCACAAGACAAGACTCATTGGAGGTAAAACAAAGCCTGATTACAGATTACTTTCAAAATGTCTCTTGATTTTAGCAATAGGCATTTTGCTTGTGGTTCATTAAAATTGCATGTCTTTGTTATCGACGCACAAAAGTATATAGTTTTTTTTTTACAAAAGTATATCTTAAGAAAAACATATATTAACCCCCATATACCCATCATACTGCTTCAGCAATCTTCAACCCAGGGTAAACCTTGCATTGTGTTCCATCCATTATCTCCCATTATGTTATTTTGAAGCAAAATCCAGACGTTGTATCTTTACTTCCATAAGTATTTCCCTATGGATCTCTAAAGGAAAAAAAACACAATTTTCAAACATAAAAAGTAGAATGCTGTCACAACTAAACATTTTTAATAATAATTCCTTAATATAATCAAATGTCCAATCAGTGTTCAAATTTCCAAATTGTCACTAATGGCATAAATTTATTTTTGTTTGAATACATATGTAAATTAGGCTCATATAATGCAAATGAAAAATACATCTTTAGACTCCTTTTTAAAAATTATGTGCTTTATTTTCAAGTAATAGTAGATTCACATGCAGTTGTAAGAAATAATACAGAGAGATCCTGTAATATCCTACAAAGCTATAGGATAATATCACAACCACAAAATTCATTTTAATACAATTGAGATACTTTTAATACAATTGAGATACAAAAAGTTTCCATCACCATAGGATCCCTATCCTTCTGCACATTTATAGCCACACACACTTCCCTCCTGCCCCAACACCGCCTTAACTCCTGACAACCACTAATCTGCTCTACATTTCTGTAGATTTTTTTTTGACACAAAATACACATTTATTATAAAATAATGTTTGTTTTATGAAGAGAGTATAAAAATAATACCATGAGCTACTAAAAAGTTCTGGAGCTATATATTTGTCATCTCAACACTGTTGTAAAAATGGAATAATACAGGGAGTAAGCTTTTAGGATTGGCTTTTGTCCACACTATATAATTCTTCGGACATTCATCCAAGATGTTGATTATATCAATAGTTTGTTCATTTTATTTTATTGCTGAGGAGGACTCAATGGACTGGATGTAAAAATTCATTTATTCATTTACCCATTGAAAGACATCTGGGTTATTTCCAGATTTTGGCTAGAGTGAGTAAAGCTATTATTAACATTCATGTACACATTTTTGTGTGAACATTAATTTTAATTTTTTTTCTGGGAAAATGCCCAGGAGTGCATTTGCTGAGTTATATGGTAGTTGCATGTTTTGTTTTTTACAAAACTGCAACTTTTTTCCATAGAAGCTGTATTATTTTACATTCCTACCTGCAGAGTAATCCAGTTTCTTCACATCCTCACCAGCATTTGGCATTGCCACTATTTTTATTTTAGCGATTTATTTACTGTTTAGCCATAGGTGTGTAGTGATATCTAATGTGGTCTTGATGTGCATAGTCCTAATGGCTAGTGATGTTCATATGCTTATTTACTACTGGTATATTCTTATTTGGCTAAATGTCTCTTTGTCTTTTTTCCTTTTTCTGATTGATTTTGTTTAAAGATTTTATTTATTTATTTGAGAGAGAAAGGGAGCAGAGCGAAAGAGTGCACGAGCAGGGATGAGGGGCCAAGTGAGAGGGAGAAGCAGACTCCTCGCTGAACACGGAGCCCAGGTGGGGCTCTATCGCAGGATCCTGGGATCATGATTCAAGGAGTGGAATGCAGGCGCTTAATTGACTCAGCCACCCTGGTGTCCCTTGATTGGATTAAAAAAAATCAGACTTTTGAGAATTTTCATATATTCTAACTACTACTCTTTTGTTGGGTATATGGTTCACAAATATTTCCTTCCAGTGTGTGGGGTTTGTTGTTAATCTTCAAATTTTTTGACGGGCAAAAGGTGTAGATTGTCATGAGGTGCAATTACTCAAATTTTCCTTTTTTCATACATTTTGGTATTAAGTCTAAGAACTTTATGCATAGTTCTCAATCTCAAAGATTTTCTCTCATTTTTTTCCTAAAATATTTTTAGCTTCTGCTTTACATTTGAGCCCATGATTAACTTTCAGTTAATTTTTGTATAACGTGTTAGTGGTTCGTCCTGTTAATATTACTTGTTTTATTTAATATGACTTTACCATTTTATTCCAAAGCAATATATTTATTTTTGTTGAACTTTTAATTTTCTAAGATCACCTTGTTAAAAAAATCTTTCATAGCATTTTTATTGAGGTATAATTCACATATTATAAAAGTCATTGCATAAAAATCACAGTAAAATTACATTATGAAGTTCACAATTTATAATATAGTGCCTTTTAGTATATTGAAAAAGTTGTTAAACCATCACCAATGTTTAATTCCAAAAAAATTTTATTATTCCACTAGTAGTCTTTCCTACTCATCCTTCCAGCCTCTGGAAAACACTAATCTACTTTAAATCTCCATTTATTTGCTTGTTTTAGAAATTTCCTACCTATGGACTCATACAAATTTGACCTTTTGGGTCTGGCTTCTTTAATTTAGCATGCTTTTAAGATTTATCCATATTGTAGAAAGTAGAAGTACATTCTATTCCTTTTTATTACTGAATAATATTCCATTGTAAGGAATGTATATATCCATTTATTCACTGATGGACATTTGAGTTTTAATATTTTGGCTATGATGAATAATGCTGCTATGAACATTTATGTTCAAGTTTTTGTGTAGACATATTTTTGATTCTCTTGTATATATAGCAAGGAATGATAGCTCTATGTTTAACTTATTAAGAATCTGCCATACTGTTTTCCACATTAGCTATATTATTCTACCTCCCCACTTCCAACGTAAGATGATTTCATTTTCTTCCTGCAAATCTTGTTTCATTATTTTTTATTCTAGTCATCCTAGTGTGTGTGAAGTGGTGTTTCATTATGGTTTTAATTTGTGTTTTCCTACTGAATAATAACGTGTACATTTCCATGTGCTTATTAACAACCTATATATCTTCTTCAAAGAAGTCTTTTAAAATCATTTGTCCATCTAAAAATTGGGGTAATTTTGCTTTTATTTTTGAGTTGTAAGAGTTATTTATATATTTTGGATACAAATCCTTTATCAGATATATGATTTGACAATATTTTCTTCCATCTGTCATCTGTCTTTTCCATTTATTGACAATGTCCTTTGAAACACAGAGGCTTTTAATTTTATCAAATTTGATTCATCTATTTTTTTCTTTGTTGCTTATGATTTTGGTACAATTTCTAAGAAATAATTACCTAATTTGAAATTAAAAAACTTATGACTATATTCTCAACAGTGATATATACTTTTACTTCTTACATTAAGGACTTGATGTTATACTTTCCTTTTCTGCCAAAATTTTATAATAATTTTTATAAATGGTGTGAAGCTGAGAATAAACCTAATTCATTTACATGTTGATATGCAGTTGTTTCAGGACCATTTGTTGAAAACACCATTTCCCCCCGCTGTTGAATAGCCTTGATGCCCTGGTCTAGAAAGCATTGACCATAAATGTCATTTTTTACTGCTGGAATATTGACTCTACTCCATTTGTGTGTGTGTGTGTGTGTGTGTGTGTGTGTGTGTGTGTGTGTGAAGACTGGATATGTGAGCCCTCTGACGTTATTCTTGTCTTTCAATATTGTTTTGGTTATTTTGGATAACTTGCATTTCCATATGAATTTTTATAATCAGCTCCTCAATTTCTGGAAATACAGCAGCCAGAATTTTGATAAGAATTGTACTGAATCTGTAGTTTAATTTGGATAGTTTTGCTATCTATCAATATTAAGTCTTCTAAGCCATAGGCATGGGATATCTTTCCAAACATTCATAACATCTTTAGTTTCTTTCAATAATGTTTTATAACTTTTAGTGTACAAGTACACTAAAATTATTAAAATTATTCCTACTTACTTTTTTAATGCTATCATAAATATTTTTTTTGAATTTCATTTTAGGATTGCTCATTACTAATGTATAGAAATACAATTAATTTTTTCCAACTTCATTGAGATATATTGACACATAACATCATGTGAGTTTAAGATGTACAACATGTGGATTTGATGCAATCACGTATTTTGAAATGATTACCACAGTATTGTTAGTTAACACCTCCAACACCCCACATAATTATCATTTCTTTCTGTGTGTGTATGATTTAAGAACTAGTCTCTTAGCAACTTCAGATATATAATACAGTATTGTTAACAATAATCACTATGGTGTGCATTCGATTCCAGAATTTATTCATTTTAGAATGGGCAGTTTGCACCCTTTGACCAATATCTTCCCATTTCCCACAAGACCTAGCCATTAAGCTGCTGGGTTTTTTGTTTTTTTTTTTTACTCCGATGATGGGGTTGTTTGTTTTCAAGGTTACCAGGGTCCTGGAAAGAGGAGCATGAAACGAGGACAAATTAAGTTCCACAAAATGTGCTGTTCTTGAATAAACACACCCTTGATTATTGCAAGATTTTGGTTAATATTCAGAGTTCTGGAAAAAGTTGATTTTGACAACTCTTGCTAATGTCTAAATTTCTTTTAATGAGGAAATGAATTTTGGAGATTCATCCTCTGCCATTCCTGCTGACATCATTTGAAGGTTCATATTTTTGGCTATGGATATAGAATTGATATATTCTTTTTTTGTTTTCACTCAGTTCATCATATGTTTTGATTTCCCTGAGACTTTCTTTTTGACTCATATGTTATTTATATGTGTGTATTTAGTTTCCTAGTGTTTGGAGAATTTCTTCTTTTTCTTTTATATCTACTTTGATTTCATTATGGTTGAGCATATACTCTGTATAATTTCAATTCTTTTAAATATGCTGAGGTTCATTTTATGGCCCAGTATGCACTCCATCTTGGCATGTGCTTTCTGGGGACTTGAAACAGTATGTGTTCTGCAGTTATTTGGTCCATTGTTTTATAATTATTAACTACATACTGTTGGTTAATAGTATTATTGATTTCTTTTACGTCCCTGCTGATATTTTTTGGTTGCTTTATTGATTGTTAAGAGAGGGGTGTTGAAATCTCCAATTATAATTGTGGATTTCCTTTTTTTCTCCTTTCAGTTATATCATGTTTCACCTTACATATCGATAGCTGTCACTTGGTGCTTACACAAACTATGTCTTGCTATGCCTTCTTAGTAGACTGACCTTTTTGCCATTATACAATACTTCTCTATGTCTCTGGTAATTCTGGAGTCTACTTTATCCAATATTAATATACCTGTGTCTGCTCTATATTTATTAATGTCTACATTATATCTATTTTTGCATCACTTTACTTTCAACCTGCCTGTACCATTACATTTGATGTTTATTTCTTATGGATAGTGTATAGTTGTGTTATTTTTAAAATATCCTCTTCTTTTTTAAGATTTTATTTATTTAATTGACAGAGAGAAACAAAGCTAGAAGGGGAACACAAGCACGGGGAGTGAGAGAGGGAGAAGCAGGCTTCCTGCCGAGCAGGGAGCCTGATGTGGGGCTTGATCCCGGGATTCTGGGATCATGACCTGAGCCGAAGACAGACACTTAACGATTGAGCTACCTATGTGCCCCTAAAATATCCTCTTCTAACCTCTGTCTTTTTTTATTTTTTACTTTTTATTTATTTATTTTTTTAAGTTTTTATTTATTTGACAGAGAGAAACACAGCCAGAGAGGGAACACAAGCTGGGGGAGTGAGAGAGGGAGAAGCAGGCCTCCCGCCAAGCAGGGAACTCAATGTGGGACTTTATCCCAGGTCTCCAGGATCATGACCTGAGCCGAAGGCAGTCACTTAACCAACTGAGCCACCCAGGCGCCCCTTTTTATTTGTTTTTAATAGTAGCAAGGGATTGGAAAAAACCAAATGACCAACATTAGGGGGCTGATTACCAAAAGATGGATATATTACACAATGGAGTGATATTTGGCCATTAAAGTGATTTTGTTAAAGTATCTTTACTGGAAGAGGAGTCTTGATATTTATTAAGGGAAAGGAGTTATAAGATATGCTCATATATATGTATATAAAATATGGCATTAGGATCTCATTTGTGCACACGTGCACACATGCACACACACACACCCCTCTTTGCATACCAAAGACTACACATGGCCCAGTGTTTGGTGGTCTTTCATCATCGCTTTTCTTAAACTTCGTAACATATTTCTAATTTATACATCCCAGCATACATGACAAATGTATTAAGTTGTTGTTCTTTTTCACATTTCCTTGTTTAATGATCTTCAATAAAGGTCAAATGGTTTATTGTAGCTGAGATTTCACAATGCAGTATCAGTTTTATCTTCATGCAGTATTATCTTCTCCCAGTCATTTCCAGCACTGAACCAATTCTGAAACATTTACAACTCAAAATAACAATACTATGACATTGGCATTAAGTTTAGTCAGTAAATGTAATGTAAACTTAAATATTTATATCAACATGAGTTCTATTAGTATGTATTATAATTCCATGGGATGCATGAACAGAGCTTTTCTTTTTCCACTTCTGAATTTCAATATTGTTATAGGTGTTGAAGATCTTTTCAACTTTATAGCTAATACATTATATGTTAATTAAAAAATAAGATTACAATAGTGAGAAGATGTTGGCATCCAACCCTTGTCTTTTAATGATGTATTTAGATCATTTACATTTAGTTTAATTACTGTTGTTTTAGAGTTTAAATCTATCATTTTATTTTATTTTTGTTTTCTGTTTGTTTTCTCTGTTTTTCATTTCCGTTTTCTCTTTCCTGCATTGTTCTTGGTTTTTCTTTTATGTTTTTGAATGTTTCACTTTGTGTAGATTTTTTAATTTATTGTTTTAGGAATCACATTATACAAACATAATTTACCACTGACTTATGGTGTCATAATTCTACCAGTTCAAATGAAGTATAGAAACCTTATCGCCTTTAAATCTTTTTATTCTCTCTAGTTAATAATAAATTGTCTTCAATATTTCCTTTATATACATTTAGAAACAATCAGACTATGTTATAATATTTTCTACTATCCATGAAATGCAATATATAACATACAAGAGGAGAAGGAAAATGTATTTACTGATATTTTTGTTCACCATTTTCTTTCCTCTTTCCTGATATATCAGGATTCCTTATTTTATCATTTCTCTTTCATATCTATTATATCCTTATCCTTAGAGCCATTCTTTTAGTGTAAATCTGCTGGTGACAAATTCTCTTTTTTTTAATTTGAGAATATCTTAATTTCCTCTTCATTCCTGAAGGATACTTTTGCTGGATATAGCCTCTTGGATTGATAGTTTTTGTCTAGCATTTGAAAAATCCAGTGCCATTTCTTTGTAGCCTCCATGATTTTTTTTTTAAAGAAGATTTTATTTATTTACTTGACAGAGAGAAACACAGCGAGAAGGGGAACACAAGCAGGGGGAGTGAGAGGGGAGAAGCAGGCTTCCCGCCGAGCAGGCAGCCCGATGTGGGGCTTGATCCCGGGTCTTCGGGACCATGACCTGAGCCGAAGGCAGTTGCTTAACCAACTGAGGCGTCCCTCCATGGGTTTTTAATGAGAAGTTCAATGTATTTCAAAGTTTTCTCACTAAAGTATTGTTTCTCTCTGACTGCTTTGCAGATTCTTCTTTGTCTTAAATTTTTGGATTAATTCTCTACGATTTTAGCTACTTTGTCCCTCTGTTTTCTGTACCTTCTGTAAATTAGCAATCAAAGCTAAAAACTTTATCAAGTTTCCATTTTTTTTCACACAAACACTTTAAACGTGGTGGTGCATTCTTCCACCAAGAAACACATAATGGATTTTAGGTTTCTATTATTGTTATTGTGACTTGTGATGTCAGGTTCCATTCATGTACAATGCAACAATTCATTAGTGGTTTTAAAATGATGGTATTCTATCCTTTATTCATTTACTAACAGGAAAACTTTTCATATAAGAAAAGTAAGACATATATTTGTGGCTTTTTTTCTGTTTACCCATTAATTTCCAAAATAATAAGTAGTCTCTCCAATGGTGGTCAATTTTATTATTACAGGCATACCCTAAAAACATTGCAGGTTGGTTCCAACTACTGTAATAAATCAAATATCACAAGGAAGTGAGTCAAATGATTTTTTAAAATTTCCCAATGTGTATGAAATTTATGTTTATATATACTGTAGTCTATTAAGTGTGCAACAACATTATGTCTAAAAAAACAATGTACATGTATATAACAATTAAAAAATACTTTATTGCTAAAAAATGTTAACCATCACCTGAGCTTTCAGTCAGTTATAGTTATAATCTTTTTGCTGGTGGAGGGTCTTGCCTTCATGTCAATGGCTCTTGGCTGAGAGTGGTAGCTGCTGAAGTTTGGGGAGGCTGTAGCAATTTTTTAAAACAAGAAAATGAAGTTTGTGGCATTGATGGACTCTTCCTTTCATAAACAATTTCTCTGTAGCATGTGATGCTATTTGATAGCATTTTGCCTGCAATAGAACTTTTTTCAAAATTGGAGTTAGTTCTCTCAAATCTTGCAGCTGCTTTATCAACTAAGTTGATGTAATATTCTAAATCCTTTGTTATGTCAATAATCTTTACAGTATCTTCACCATAGGTAGATTCCATCACAAGAAACCATTTTCTTTTCTCATCCATAAGAAGCAACTCCCCATCCACTCAAGTTTTATCATGAGATTGCAGCAATCCAGTCAAATCCTCAGGCTCTACTTCTAATTCTAGTTCTCTTGTTATTTTTACCTCACCCACAGTTATTTCAGTATCTTTTCAGTATCTCAGTGTAATCAGATGTCCAGGAATAGAGTAATGTAATGGAAAACTCAATACAAAATCAGGGTGACCTCTTTTCTAGTTTATAGAGCCAGTGTTACATTGAAGCAGTAGCTGTCAGCCATCAAATTTTTGGGGAAATATTATTAACTTCTACATATATTTTTAGGGTTTTTTTGTTTTTTGTGTTTTTTTAACTTTAAATTTATTTTACTTTTTCAGTGTTCCAAGATTCATTGCCCATGCCCCACACCCAGTGCTCCATGCAATAGGTGCCCTCAGTACCCACCACCAGGCTCTCCCATCCCCCCACTCCCTCCCTCCAAGTCTTTCAGTTTGTTTCTGTGTCTAAAGTCTCTCATGTTTCGTTTCTCTCCCTGAATTACACTACTTCCCATTTACTTTCCTTCTCCTACTGTCTTCTATATTACCCCTTTTTCTTTTAAAACACTACATCCTCATCTATCATGTAGAGAGATTAAGAAACATGTAAGTAACCAACAGAAAAACAAAGTGGTTCCTTCTGGGGAGTGAGGAACTATTGCATCTTATTATTAACCTTTTATATGTTAGCAGGTATATTAAATATTTGAGATAATATTTTAAAAATAAATAAATTAACTCTTAATCAAAACTGAGTGCCACTCTCTAATGTATAATTATCAGGGTTGAATTTATTTTTAAGCTTGACTTGATGTAGCTGTAGTTCAATAGAAAAATCATGAGTCTCTGGGGAAACATGATATAATCTCTTTGATTTAGTTATCTAAAATTCATTTGAAATTTTCTATTTCAGCCATATGATCATTGCCACCCACATGCCATCTGGTGGCACATATCCAGATGGCACATAGGAAGTCATAAGCCTCTAGAGTTTTGCCCTATAAATCCAAACCAAGAAAGTGCTTATAAACAGTTTCACACAGCCGAATGATGATGTAGAATTTTCTGTCTTTTAGGAAGTATTTTAATTTTAGCGAATTAAACAGCACCACCAATAACAACAGAGGCTTGTACTTCTCAGCATTATTTGATTGAAATTCTATGTATTCTAGAAAAACCACCAGCTTCCTAGTGGACAGAATTCATCCACCGAACTTCAATTCCTGGTTCTGGTGGATCCCCAGAATGTAAGAGCTAGTAGGACAATATTGTTATAACATATCTTGTTAGTCATGAAAGTTGTTACAAAAAATTGCCTCTGTGTAATGTAAACTCCTAGAATAGTGGTTCTGAGAACTGGTTATATGTTAAAATCACCTGGGGTGCTACAAAAAATCCAGATGCCAGAAAAACCACATACCACACAGATTATATAAAATTCTCTTGAGAGTGTGATAAGACTTTCTGAGAGTGTAAATGAAGGCCTAAATTTTTAAAGCTTTCCAGATGTTGACAATGTGCAGCCAAGTTGGAAAACACTGTATTAGAACATTGTTTACCTCAAAACTATATTCTGGCATAAATAAAGGACTTCAAAGAATTTTTAAAATATAAAAAGTATATTGGAATTAAATAGGTCATAATTTGGGGGATTGGAACAATGACAAAAAGTATGAGACATACACTTTGCTGGTACATTGGAATGTTAAATAAGGTAAAAACCAAACCTTTTATGTGGTTTAGATCTGATGTTATTTTCTAAGCAGTGTTAACCATAGCAAAGTAAATCCAAAAAGGATATGAATGATATAAGTTATTTAACACAATTGAAAAAAATAAACCTCTTTCATAAGCTAAGTAAGTTTTCCAAATACCTAGTACAAGTTCTTAAATTGAGTACAAGAATCCTTTTTTAACACATAATAAAAGAAAATAAACGTAAGAAAACCAGATCACTGGTATGTTTTGTTTCCCCAAACACTACTAGTGTTAATTTATTCATTTATTTTTTGGTAATGCATTGTCTATATATCTCTTTGTGTATAACCCTTGGTTTAAAATTTACATAATTTCAAATAGTTTTATTTTGTGTTTTCCATTATTATTTAAAATTCCCGTTTATTTTATGTCATTTTCTAATCTGACCTAGAGTTTGGTAGAAAAAGAATATGGTTGTTGATTACAACAACTAAAAAAATCACAAAATTTATTTTCTTTTTAACTTACCACTGCATGTTCTCATTATCTCTTTTTAGGACCTTACAGTCAAAGTAGAAAATAACAGCACTTATGTTTCAATTTATGCTGCAAGTTTTACACCTGTTATATATTTATATCATTTATATATAATTTCATTTGAAATTAAAATGTTATTCACTCAATAAAGATTAGAAGATGCTTCATATGACACCATCACCTAGGAAAACCTTTCCCTAAGACCAAGTTTAATAGCTGTTAGAAAATCAAAACCTAATTTCCAATTACCAAAATAAGAGTCATGTTCATGGGAGATATTCTGATGGATTCATGTATTTGTACAGTGATTATAGTTTGCCCTTTTATATATATTTTTATAAATGTATATAAATGTATATTTGTATATTAAATATATAATATATAAAATGTATAATCTATAAATATAGGTCTAATATATGCATACATTATAGGCAAATATGTAAAATATATTATGTGTATATTATATAATTTATAAATAATATGTATACATCCTATGCCATCTAGAAGGAGAAAGGAAATTAGAAAATAAGTTAATTAAAAGTTTTAATTTTTTAGTCCCACATAACCTTCCAACTGTACTTTTGGTTACACCTTGAAAAGAACCGTAAATATTGACATCACTATTCCTGAGTTTGACTGCATTTTCCTATTTAAGAGTTTCAAAAATATGATTCCCATTTTAATTGAAGTTCAGAAAGTCACACTGACTGATTTGGAAAAAACTAACTAACTAAAAAACCCAATGTTGACTTAATAAAACAAAAGTGTGATACATCTGTACAATGGAATATTATTTGGCAATGAAAAAGAGTGAAGTACTGATACGTGGTCCAACATGGATGAACCTTGAAAACATTATGCTAAAATGAGATAAGTCAATTGCAAGGACACCATGTTATATGATTCAGTTTATCAGAACTGTCTAGAAGAAGCAAATCCACATACAGAGAAAGTAGATTGGTGGTTGCCTAGGCCTGAGCACTTGTGGGAGATTGGGATGGACTGTTAATTGGTGCAGATGGAGTTTCATTATGAGATGTTGAAAATGTTCTAAAATTAGATTGTGGTAATAGTTGTCTAGCTCAATAAATACACTAAAATACATAGAATTGTACACTTTAAATGGATACATTTTACAGTATGTAAATTGAAAAAAAATTACAGGATAAATTCTGGTTGATGCTAAAAATCTAGTTTGGAGTTAATTCTTATGAGATAACCTACTCCCATAGGATATAAGACCCACCTTTTGTCAACAGTGCTGAAGTCAATGTGGGCAGGTAAAATACATTAAGGGCTTCCTACCAAAAATTCTGACAAATTCAGACAGAATTCTGGTGATCTGTTCTTGTGATTTGAGATAGAACACCCAAATGTATGAGATAGTGGAGGTAAAGTGCCTTGAATGGTGCCTGTCTATCAACAGTGTGCATAATGAATGAGTTGTTTTTATCATCGTCATTATACTTATCACTGCTACCATCATTATTACAAATTTTAGAAAACATATGGATACACAGACCTTGTCTCACTTCTGGAAAGTACTCCGTTGAGGGGAAATGTAACATTGGTGTCATTTATCATCTGCTGTCAGTTACCACAGTTACAGATAGTGTGACTCTGGGAAAATTAGTAATTACTATTGGACTTATCTTTAAAATTCAATCCAATTAATTTGGGGCAAATCTCACTCTACTTGTTCATGGTTGAGAAAATTTACATTCCTTTTAAAAGACAAATTATATTCTTAATTATGGAAAACAACATCAATGCATCTTTCCTTTTGAAAGTCGGTTTGCTGATAAAGCTTCAAGAGAAATTGACACAGAAAGAAATTTTAAATCGGAGAGGTAAGCCTTTTATTTTGGGGGAACGGTGGTCTGGAACTTTGTGACATTATTATAATAAATATTTCCAATTTTATGCATTGCATTTAGTAGGTGGAAAACACCCACTGAGTGTATATGGAAATTATATAAAGATAATGCCATCCCTAGTTATCTTAAGAAACAGAAACTAATGGACCATGCTATTGTGGAGGATGAAAGTAAATGGCAAGTTAAAAAAAGGTAAAATAACTTTATGTGGAGTTAGAATTTGATTTAGTCAATTGAAAACTTGATGTTTCCACCCCTACGCCCCCACGACTTATGGAATTTTGAAAGGATTTTAGTGGAGCTTTTAATGGATTATCCTATCTGGGACTTTCGTGAGACGAAGCCTCCATAAGAAGTATTACTTGTAGTACTGAAAAAATAACAGAAAGGTCATTTAACTTTTACCTGCTCTCTGTCAATATTGAATATTCATATGAGTATTGGATATTCTAAATATTCTGTCAATATTACATATCTTATCTGAGATTTAGTTCTATGGGATAATATTTTCATGTGAAGAACTCCTTTAACCTCTCCTTTATCAATCTTTTCCAGGATGTACCTGCTACCAATTTCACATTAAATTCTCTCCAAAACCTGCTTCACTATTTTAGAGAATTGGTCCTGCCATCTTTTCAGTCACCCAGACTTGGTATTTCAGTTATTTTTCACCCTCTTGTTAGCTGCCACGCTTATCTAGGAGAGAAAGAACATATCTTAAAGGGGTAATCGGAAAGCCAAAAGAATTATTTTCTCTTATGCTTGGGGAAATTTGCATAATCAATTATTATTTCCTATTTTCTACTTTTCAAAAGAGAGAAACACCTTGGTCATAAAGGAAAGGATGTTAGTATCTATTTGTTTAAAACATGTGAACTTTTATTCCACTATTACTGATAGTACACATCAACCAGTGAGTTACTAGAGGAAGGAATAGTGTCCCCAGTCAAATATTGTCTGAAGATGCCCTTTCTGGTAAGGAAGGGAAACAACAAGCAAGGACAAAAGAACCTTGCTCAGAACAGTCAAAACAATTTATTAGCAGCCAATTAAACATAGTTAAGTATCTCTCAGAAAGCAGAAACTCAGAATATGTTTTCCTAACAGTTAATGTGAGGCTAATTTTTGAAGCAGAGTTTCTATTTACTAAAGGAGACCAAACATTTCAAAAAGGAAGCCAACTTCAGAAAAGAAATAATATTTAGATCCATTGTTTACATGGATCATATTTCTACCCATCTAGCATGTCTTACCATTGGGTGGGATCCAGTAGGTACAGGCTACATTAGTAAGACACTTGCTCAAATTGGGAGCCATTGAAGTTTCAAGGTGACATCATAATGAGTCATCATTTCAAGTAGACACATTTAGCTTTTTCTAAAACAGTAATTCTGAAAGCATGTTTCATGAGGTAGAATGTTCATCAATACTAAACACATTATTCTTTTTAAGACTTTGTCATTTTGTTATTTTTATGTTCAATAATATCCTAGATTTGGGTATGTACTAACTGGTTGCTTAAGTTACAAGGGTATTTATTATCATACAGATAAACAGTTTACGGTCTGATGAAAAAATCTATTGATGGAAAGTGGTTGCTGTCAGAGACCTCATTGAAGTCTTTGTTCCTCAGCATCACCATCTAATGGTGAGAATCTCAAAAAGACTATGGAGACTTCCAGAGATTCTAAACCTATACAATGTAGGCAGCTATTTCAACCATGTTACACAGTGAAACAAATACCACAATTTACTTAAAAACTAACATATATTTTTGTTCAATCAAATTATCTGATAGAAAATATTTTTATGCTGTGTTAGAGGGAAAAATTACACTGTCATTATAGGTTGTCTGTGTTACATGAATGTTCTTATCATTTGGAGAAACAAGTAGACTCTGTATATTTTTACGTTTTTACAGGAACCATATTTCCAATGGTATGATCAATGTTATTAATTCACTATTGGAGGATTGATCCCTTCATTCCTCAGGGACTTTTTATACACAATGCTTGACAAGGACGATTTCTGGATCCTTGCCCTCCTCTCCTATTTACTATTAGGAGAGTTTCAGAGAAGAATCTCTATTCCTTCCCAAGACAAATCTGTTTCCATATGTAACTAATGCACCATCTGGGCCCACCAAATATCACTGTTATGATTTGAATGTTTTTGTATGCATGGGTTTCAAAACATTTTTTCCCTCAGTTTAGACCTGTGATCTTGTTTTAAAAATCCCTGCCTTGCTTTTGCTACCCTTTAACTATATAGACCCTTTAAGACCATGCTTCTCAAAAAACTAAAATGTATTCCATGTCTGTACTTTCTTACCTTGAAGTCTTTCCTCCACTCTTCATAATATAGCATCTGGCTCTAGCTGTGTCAATTTCTTTCTGAAAGATCATCAATGACCTGGCTAAATTCAAGTCTACCCTTAATCCTATGCCTTATAGCAGAGTCTCACAATTTATACTTCATTAAATCAGTATATTATGTCATATTTTAGACAGACAAAAAGACATAAAAAATAATGTAATGAGCATCTGAGTTTCAATTAAATGTGGTTCAATACACAATACATAATACATTAAAAGCTCTGGTGTATGTGTCTCTTCTAAGGTCATGCTCTCCTTTTCTCCCTTTTTGTTCCTCCCTCTTCCAGGAAACCACTATCCTGAATTTTGTGTTTATCTTTAATATTCACTTTTATACTTTTACCACATATATATGTATCCCCAAATAATATTATAATATTGACTCAAATGTTTTAAAATTTTATTTAAATGGAATAATAAAATTTATATTTTAATGTAATATGCTTTTTATATTTTAATATTCATCTTATTGATGGCTGTAGATGTATAATATCCATTTATATTGTGCATAATATTCCATTGCATGAATGCAACCACAAATTATCTCTTCTGCTTTTGAAGGGCATTTAGGCTTTTTAGGTTTTTTCCCCCCAATTTGTTGAGATATAATTGACATACAGCACTATATAAGTTTAAGGTACACAGCATAAAGACTTAACACACATATGTTGCAAAATGATTGCCACAGTAAATTTAGTTAATATCCATCACCTCATAGAGTTACTAAAATTTTTTTTATTGTGATAAGGTCTTTTTGGATTTATTCTCTTGGCAACTTTCAAATACATCATACAGTGGTGTTAACTATATTCATCATGCTGTACATTACATCCCTAGTACTTGCTTGTTTTATAACTAGAGGATTGTACCTTTGGCCCACCTTCATTCAATTCCCTCCCATCCCCCACCTCTGGTAGCTACAAATCTGTTCTCTTTTTTCTGAGTTTGGACTTTGTTTTTTAGATTCCATCTGTAAGTGAAATCATATAGTATTTGTATTTGTCTGACTTACTTCAATTAATATAATACCTTCAAAGGCCAACCAGGCTGTTGTAAATTGCAGGACTTTCTTCTTTTTATGGTTGAGTAATAGTCATATTCATAGATATATGCCACATACTAACTATATTCCATTATGGATGGTTGTATATATAATTCCACAAGTTCTTTTTTTTTTAAAGACTTTATTTATTTGTCAGAGAGAATGAGAGTGCACAAGTGGAGGTGGGGAGCAGGCTCCCTATTGAGCAAGGAGCCTGATGCAGCACTCGATCCCAGGACCCTGGGATCATGACCTGAGCTGAAGGCAGATGCTTAACCAACTAAGCCTCCCAGGTGTCCCAATCCCACAACTTCTATATCCATTAGTTTGTTGATGGATGCTTAGGCTATTTCCACGTCTTGGCTACTGTGAATATGAGGTGCTAGTATCCCTTTGACATAGTGACTTCTTTTTGGTTGAATATATACCCAGAAGTGGGATTGCTGAATCATATGGTAGTTCTCCTTTCTATTTTTTAAAAGAGACTCCATACCATTTTCCATAATGGTTATACCAATTCACATTCCCACCAACAGTATACCAGGGTTCCCTTTACTCCAGATTCTCCCTAGCATTAGTTTTATCTCTTGTTTTTGATAATAACGATTCCAACAGGCATGAGTTGACATCTCATTGTAGTTTTGATCTGCGTTTCCCTGATGATTAATGATGAGGATCTTTTCATGTACTAGTTGGCCATCTGTATGCCTTCTTTGGAAAAATTTCTAGTTCTCTGACCATTTTTTTAAATTGGATTCTTTGGTTTTTTGATGTTGAGTTAAAGGAATTCTTCCTAAATTTTGGATATTAGTCCTTTATCAGGTATATGGTTTGCAAATATTTTCCTCATTACATAGGCTGCCTTTCTGTTGATTGTATCGTTTTCTGTGCAGAAGCTTTTTAGTTTGATGTGGTCCTTCATTGATTTTTGCTTTTACTGCTTGTGCTCTTTGTGTTATATCCCCCCCCCCCAAATTATTACCAAGACTGAAATCAAGGAGCTTGCCCTTATTTTCTTCCAGTCTTACATTTATTTTTTAAAAATAATTTATTTTATTTTTCCAGTGTTCCAATATTCATTGTTTATGCCCCACACCCAGTGCTCCATGCAATATATGCCCTCAATACCCAGCACCAGACTTGCCCATCCCCCCACCCACTGCCCTTCCAAAATGCTTAGTATGTTTCTGAGTCCAAAGTCTCTCATATTTCGTCTCCTTCTCTGATTTACCCTAATTCACATTTCTTTTCTTTCTCCCACTGTCCCCCATGTTACTCCTTATGCTCCACAAATAAGTGAAACCATGTGATACTTGACTTTCTCTGCTTGGATTATTCCACTCAGCATAATCTCCTCCAATCCCATCCATGTTGCTGCAAAAGTTGAGTATTCATCCTTTCTGATGGAGGCATAATATTCCATTGTATGTATAGACCATATCTTCTTTATCCATTCGTCTGTTGATGGGCACCTTGGCTCTTTCCACAGTTTGGCAATTGTGGCCATTGCTGCTATGAACATTGGGGTACATAGGGCCCTTCTTTTCACTACATCTGTATCTTTAGGATGAATACTCAGTGGTGTAATTGCAGGGTCATATAGTAGTTCTATTTTTAATTTTTTAAGGAATCTCCACACTGTTTTAAAAAGTGGCTGCACCAACTTGCATTCCCACCAACAGTGTAAAAGGATTCCCCTTTCTCCACAGCCTCTCCAACACTTGTTGCTTCTTGTCCTGTTTATTTTGGCCATTCTGCTAGTCTTGAATTTAAATCCTTAATCCACTTTGAGTTAATTTTTGTGATGGGTGTAAGATAGGGATCCAATTTCATTCGTTTGTATGTGAATATCCAGTTTTTCCAACACCATTTATGGAAGAGACTACCATTTCCCCACTGAACATTCTTGGCTCTCTTGTCAAATATTAGTTGAGCATATATGCAAGAGTTTATTTCCCAGTCTTCAACTCTGTTCCATTAGTCCATGTGTCTATTTTATGTGAGTACCACATGAGTTTAATTACTATAGTTTGTAATATAGTTTGAAATCAAGAAGTATGATGCCTCCAGCTTTGATCATCCTCAAGATTGCTTTGGTTATCTAGGGTCTTATGCACAGCCATACGAATATTAGGATAGTTTTTTCTATCTCTGAAAAATGCTGTTGGAATTCTGATAGGGATTGCACTGAATGTATAGATGGCTTTAGTAGTATGGACATTTTATAATTAACTCTTCTGATCCATGAACACAAAATATCTTTTCATTTATTTATGTCTTCATTATTTTCTTTCATCAGTGTTCTAGAGTTTGTTTTCAATTACTTGGTTTTATAGATAAGACCTATTATGTTCTGTATCTTAATTTTATAGATTCTTACTTTATAAAATTTTTAAAATATTTATAGTATTTTCCATTGATTCTTTTGGGTTTTCAGTTATATAATATCATCAGCAAATAGTCTTACTTCTTCTAGATTTTTATTTTCAATTGCTTTCTCTTATCCAATTATTCTGGCTAATACATCTAATAAAGTATAAGTCATAGTGGAGAGAGTGAGCATAGTTTAAGTGGGGGAAGTCTGTGACACCAGTTGAGAAATATGCTGGTTTGGAGACTGATGGTTTTATGTATGGAAATACACATAGATTTCTATTTAATTTAATGTTTTTGAAAATAATGAATGGTGGCTGAATTTAACAGAATGCCTTTTAAGCATCTTATAAAAATGATAATGTGGTTTTCCCCTCTTAGTTCTATTAATATGGTAATTGTGTTCATTTGGTCTTTATGTTGAACCACTACTGCATTCTCAAATAAATCTCAATTAGTTATGTAATCTCAAATTGTATGTTATTTTTTATGTGCTGCTGGATTCTGTTTGCTAATGTTTTATGTAAGATTTTGCATTAAATATTTATAATTCATACTAGACTGTAGTTTTCATTTGATTATAATGTTGTATTTGCCGCATAAAATTGAAAATTTTCTTCTTTTCTATATGCTTTGTAATTGTTTTAGAAGAATTGAGGTTAACAAGTCCTTAAAAGTTTTGCAGAGGGGCACCTGGGTGGCTCAGTGGTTGAGCGGCTGCCTTTGGCTCAGGTCATGATCCCGGAGTATGGGGATCAAGCCCCACATCGGGCTCCCTGCTCAGGGGGTAGCCTGCTTCTCCCTCTCTCACTCCGTTTGCTGTGTTTCTGTCTGTTAAATAAATAAATAAATAAAAATTAAAAAGTAAATGAAAGTTTTGCAGAGTTTCCTTGGACCGAGTGCTTTTCTTGCAGGTGATTCTTTATAATTGTTTCTATTTTTTCTATAGGAAACAGTCTGTTTAATATTTTTAGTTTGACCACCATTGAATTTTGTAAACCATATTTCCTAAATAATTATTTTTCTTTTTTTTTCCTCTTTTTTGAAGATTTTTTTATTTATTTGACAGAGAGAAACACAGCGAGAGAGGGAACATAAGCAGGGGGAGTGAGAGAGGGAGAAGCAGGCTTCCCACTGAGCAAAGAGCCTGATGTGGGGCTCAATCCTGGGTCTCCAGGATGATGACCTGAGCTGAAGGCAGTCGCTTAACCAACTGAGCCACCCAGGTGCCCCAAGAATTATTTTTCTGGATTTTAAAAATGAATTGCATATTCTTGTGCAAAATTGTCTAAAGTAGTCTAATTGATGATTTCTTTCCACTTGTCATTCCCAATTATGTTAATTTGTAGTCTCTTTCCCCTTTTCATTAGGTTAATGTATCATTTTATTTTTATTTTTCAATTTTTTTTAAAGATTTTATTTATTTGTTTGACAGAAAGAAAAACACAGCTAGAGAGGGAACACAAGCAGGGGGAGTGAGAGAGGTTGAAGCAGGCTTCTTGCTGAGCAGGGAGCCTGATACTAGGGGCTCAATCCTGGGACTCCAGGATCATGACCTGAGCCGAAGGTAGAGGCTTAACAACTGAGCCACCCAGGCACCCCTAATGTATAATTTTAAAAACATTTTTTTTACAATGAACCAACCTTTTTGTTTATGTTTTCTATTTCTATATTTTTTTATTTTCTAACTTACTAATATCTGATTTTATCATTACTTGATTTTTTTTCTTTTGCTTTATGTTTTAAATTCTTTCTCTAGGTTTTTTTTAGTTCAGTAGTTCATTTTGATTTTTTACTTTTGTTGATGTAAATATTTACTTCCATAATTTTCCACTGCTAACTGCTGTTGTATTTCCATTATTCTTATTCCATTATTGTTATTTATAAGAAATTCTCCAATTTTCCTTTTATCTTTCTACTTTGGCCTAGAAATTTTTCACTAGCATGATTTTAAACAATTTTCCAGGTAGAAAGATATTTATAAATTTTTTTATTAATTTCTAGTTTTATCACACTGTAGTCAAAGAATTCTGTCTGTAACATTTCCATTTTTTGGAATTGAGGTTTTTCACAACAACCAAATATGTGGTCAGTTTTCACAAATGTTTGATAAGCACTTGGAGAAAAAAAGATATATTTTTTATAACCCAGGATACCAGGAAAAATATTTACCTATGCGACATTGATTATATCATTGTGAGTTGTAAATGTAGCATTATGAAGTGTTTCATGTCTTATTAGTCTAAATTCTACCTTTTTAGAAATCAAGATCTTGAGTCATGCTTTCTTTTTATTTGCAGTTTTGGTATGAAAATGAGAAGGCTTTTATTGTTAACCTTTTGAAGCTTTCTATGTTAGATAAAACTTTGTATCAAGTATAAAAGTTGTATAAAATTTGGATTCTGCTTTCTCAGTCAATCTTAACATTTTTTCTTTTAATCTGTGTGTCAAGACTGTATTAATATGTGTGATATATCCAGTCTTCATTCTGTTCTCTATCAAACTCTGTATCTTAATTTTGTCCTGTGAGATTTCTTCTCTCTCTTTCTTATTAATGTGGGTACTGAGGAAGACTTTATTTTTTGTTCTGATAATTGTCATTATATTAATACTTTTAATATTTTTTAATCTCTTCTTTCTTTTAAGATACTTCCCATACTTTCCATTAGTTTCTTACTATAAATTTTATTAAATAGCTACAAACCTCATCTTCTTTTTTCTTTCCTTATCAATCATCTAAATTAAAACTGTATTTCTATGTTTCCACTAAAATATCTATAAGTCGGGTGCCTGGATGGCTCAGCGGGTTAAGCCTCTGCCTTCGGCTCAGGTTATGGTTTCAGGGTCCTGGGATCAAGGCCTGCATGGAGGGGTGGAGGGTCTTTGCTCAGCAGGGAGCCTGCTTCTTCCTCTCTCTCTGCCTATTTATGATCTCTCTCACAAATAAACAAACAAACAAATAAATAAATAAAATCTATTTGTCAAATAAATAAATAAAATCTTTAAAAAATATATCTATAAGGCCATCAGGTAGCTTATTTTACTTACCACTGATTCTCTTTCTCCCTACCATTTTTGATAGTTACAATATATATGAATATATTTATTCATTCACCCTTATACCCATCATTTACACTTAACGATACAGTTAAATATATTTAATTACCCGGATGCCTGGGTGACTCAGTCAGATAAGCGGTAGACTTTTGATTTCAGCTGGGTACATAATCTCGAGGTCACGAGATCAATCCCTGCAAAGGGCTCCTCGCTCAGTAGGCAGTCTGCCTCTCTCCCTCTTCTTCTTGCTCTTTCTCTCACATAAATAATATCTTAAAAATCTTAAAAATGTATATATATATATGCTTTATTATATTTATATTTAATGCTTACAACCAATTGAACATTTTCTTGGTAGTCTGAAACTCATTCCTTAGTAGATTATTCAGTAAGAGCTCATATGTACAGTATTCCCCCGAATTCTTGTGTGTTTACAACAGTTTATTTGTGGTCTTTCTGTTTCATGTGTTCTTTGAGTTTCTTATGTTACTTTAGGAACTTCTGGTTTAAGACATTGCAGTTAACAAGGCTGATGCTAATCTGATTTTTAAAATCTTTTGCTTCATATTTTTACCTGTATTCCGAAGAGATGTTTTATTTTTTTAATATATGAAATTTTTTCTTGGCTAGTCAGGGTTGATTTTCTCAGATCTCTTGAAACTTCAAATACTCTTTAATTTTAAGAAAGTATTCTTGATTATGGTTTTTATTATTTGCAATGTTCTATTGTCATTTTATTCTTCAAGCACTCCTTTTGTGTATGCATTCTATTTTCTTTTTCTGTTTTCTGTATTTGTCACTTTCCTTCCAAAATTTTAAAAAATATTTTTCTTAATAAATTTTCAATTGTCTTTGCTTTTCTTTCTATTCTGTAGTTCCCTTACTGTATTTTAAATGCATCCTTTAACTTTGTGCTCCTTACGGCTTTTCTTAATTTACAGTTTTTTCCTGCTCACAATTCTGACCTGAGCTGTTAACTCTAGTTGCCATGCTATCCCATTTACTGAATTTTCTCATTCTAATTGGGTTGTTCTGTTATAATTAGTATTATTTCATAATGAGATTCAACTTGCTTTGAAATAATAGATTGGAATTTTCATTGGCTTTGTGCCTATATATGTATATTTTTTCTGGTGTGCTATCATTTTCTGAAGTGTTATTTGTATCATTATCTTCTTTTTCTCTTACTTTGTCTGTATATGAGTTTTCAATCATCCTTTAGTCTTTTTTCTTTCATGCTGAAGCAAGGTAGAGTTCCCCGTACTTTTAAGCTTTGGAGGCTTGTGGGCAAGGATAGCTTTCCTAGCTTAACTGCCCAAGGACTTCCTTTCTATTTTATTGTAAAGTAATAAAAATATTCCTTCTCACTGCATGCAGATCTCCAATACTGTATATTGTCAGTCTGTACCTCTTATCTTTTTTTTCATTATTATCTGGATTTTCTCTTTCCCTACTCCCAGTGTTCTGACTCTAATACTTTTGTGTTCTACTTCCAGCAGTTTCTTTTTAGTACAGGGTTATAATCTTCTGGAAAAGTTATTCTCTCTGGCATTTCCAAACCCTGAGGGCTCAGGACACCCTAACACCTTTCACAGTTTCCTTATATTCATTGGCAAGACGAAGGCTACAAAGTCCTTCCCAGTTTCCACTGTTCTCAAGGCTACCTTCAGAGTACTCCACCCTGAATGGGGACGGCTCCTTTAGAGAGTGAACATTTTGCTGATTGATGCGTTTCCTAGATTTCTGGGATTGCCATAGATCCCCTATATCATTTTCCATACAATTTCTTGCTCCCTTAGAACTGCTATTCCGTGAGACTTTCTGTGCTAAATTATTTGGTCCCACTCACTCATATTCTGGGGTTTGACATAATGCTTTACCACCTGGATTTGTTCTCTATGGGTTACCATTGTTAGTTTATTTGAGCTGTGTGTGTGTGTGTGTGTGTGTGTGTGTGTGTGTCTGTGTGCACCTGCACATGTGAGAGTGTGTGTGCACCTGTTTGTGGAAATCTAGACAGAGGCAAAAATCATACTGCTTTCAGTGCCTCCACCACTGTCACTACCTTTGAGATGTCCTGCCCGGTTGTAAAATGTATGACAATTTTGGATTGTGAATTCATGATCACTGTAACTTTGTGGAAATCCTGGGAAGCCTGATTTGAGTGTCCACAGTTTCACAAATGTGCACTAGATTCTGAAAGACACCTTAGTTTACTAACAACCAAGGATTAAGTTAAATTAATTTCTCAGTTTATGTTTACTTGGGTCATGTAGCTGTTATAAATTAAAATCAGAAGATGAGATATATAGTCAGGCCTGCTGATTAGACACTACTCAGAGCCATGCCTATTTTTCTTGTTATTTTCCTTTACTTTTGGGAAGATTTTTTTTCTTCTATCTACCCATTCATTAAGACTTTAGTTATTTCAAGTTTTTTTGGCTGAGGAAGTTCTGTTGCAATTCTCTACCTTGTATTGGCCCAAGGTTATGCCACCTCTGCCCAGGCAATAGCTTATGACAATAGGGGCGCCTGGGTGGCGCAGTCCTTAAGCATCTGCCTTCACCTCAGGTCCTGGTCCCAGGGTCATGGGATCCCCTGGAAGCCTGCTTCTCTCTCTTGCACTCCCCCTGCTTGTGTTCCTTCTCATGCTGCCTCTCTCTTTGTCAAATAAATAAACAAAATCTTTAAAAAAAAGATTATGACAATAGAAGCCTCTTAGTGAAGGAGACAAGCCACCACTTCCAGAGCTCTAGTAGGTTTATTTTCAGGGTATTATTTCCCTTTCCAGCTCTCTCTTCAGTTTTAAACACTGGGAATTTTCCTTCCTTTCTTGTGAGCTCAGCCACGTATTTTTTTCAGCCATGTATTGATTTGAAAAGATCTATATTAGATTTTATCCACCAATTCTGCATTTTTGAGATTGTTGGGGCTTTGTGTCAAAGTATCTAGTTAATCATATTGCTGGAGATAGAAGTCTTGATTCATAGTTCTACTCAACTAATTTACACCCTCATTGTTCTCACCTAGGCAGTTATAAAATCCTTATTTTCCTTATTTCAGTTCCCAGTCTTTTTCAAACCATGTTTCAGTCCTACAAATCAATGCATGATTTTAATAAGTCATTTATTAAAATCACTGCAGCAATCACATCTTTCTAAAAATTTAATCAGATGCCTATTGCCTAAAGACACTTTAATCTAATATTCAAAATTATTTACTGTCTTGTCCTAATCCACCTTTGCTCTTTGTTCCCTATTCTTTCTACGTCCTTTGTATTCTCTGCAATCAAGCCAGACTAAATTGCTTGCACTAAGGTATTCAATGTTTATTCCAATGTGATTGTGTGCATACTGCTTTCTCTACCTGAAATGCCCATTCCTATATTATTTTTTTAAGATTTTATTTATTTATTTGACAGAGAGAAACACAGCAAGAGAGGGAACACAAGCAGGGGGAGTGAGAGAGGGAGAAGCAGGCTTCCCGCCGAGCAGGGAGCCCGATGCAGAGCTCTATCTCAGGACTCCAGGATCATGACCTGAGCTGAAGGAAGACATTTAATGTCTGAGCCACCCACATGCCCCAGCATTTCTATATTCATTTTTTTAATTTAAATTTATTTTATTTTTTTAGTGTTCTAAGATTCATTGTTTATGCCCCACATCCAGTGCTCCATGCAATACGTGCCCTCAGCACCCACAATCAGGCTCTCCCATCCCCCCACCCCCTTCCCTCCAAGACCCTCAGTTTGTTTCTGAGTCCAAAGTCTCTCATGTTTTGTTTCTCTCCCCAAATTACCCTACTTCCCATTTCCTTTCCTTCTCCTACTGTCCTCTATATTACCCCTTATGCACCACAAGTAAGTGAAACCATGTGATTCTTGACTTTCTCTACTTGTCTTATTTCACTCAGCATAATCTCTTCCAATCCAGTCCATGTTGCTACAAAAGTTGGATATTCATCCTTTCTGATGGAGGTGTAGTATTCCATTATATAACTTGGCAAAGAAGAAGTCAAACTCTCTCTCTTTGCAGATGACATACTTTATGTGGAAAACCCAAAAGACTCTACCCCTAAACTACTAGAATTCATACAAGAATTTGCTAATGTGGCAGGATACAAAATCAATGCACAGAAATCAGTTGTGTTCCTATACACTAACAATGAAAATATAGAAAGGGAAATCAGAGAATGATTCCATTTACTATAGCACCAAAACCATAAGATACCTAGGAATAAACCTAACCAAAGAAGTTAAGGATCTGTACTCGAGGAACTACAGAACACTCATGCAAGAAATTGAAGAAGACACAAAAAGATGGAAGAACATTCCATGTTCATGTATCGGAAGAATAAACATTGCTAAAATGTCTATACTGCCCAGAGCAATCTATACTTTCAATGCCATTCTGATCAAAATTCCACCAACATGCTTCAAAGCATTGGAACAAGCAATCCTAAAATTTACATGGAACCAAAAAAGACCCTGAATCACTACGGAATTGCTGAAGAAGAAAAACAAAGCTGGGGGCATTATGTTACCTGACTTCAGGCTTTATTGCATTCCTATATTCTTATAGAAATTACTGTGTTTTTAAATCTTTTTGGAAGTTTCAATGTGATGTGGTCGATCAGTATGATTGGAGTGAAACATACAGGAGTTCATTTCTTCATCTCTGCAGCCATATATATATCCAGAGTGATTTGTCTTATAGATGGATACTTCCCATAACCATGTCTTAATATTTTATTTATTTGTGTGTGTGTGTGTGAGATAGATAGATAGATAGATAGATAGATAGATAGATAGATAGAGAGCAAACACATGAGCAAGAGAGGCAGAGAGAGAGAGAGAATCTCAAGCATACTCCATGCTGAGTGCGGAGCCTGATGTGCGGCTTGATCTCAGGACCCTGAAATCACGACCTGACTGAAATCAAGAGTTAAACTCTTAACCAACTGTGCCACCCAGGTGTCCTCTCCCATAACCATTTCTGAGGGTCTATATAATTAATTTTGTCACATATGTAAAGAAATCCAAGCATCCGAATTTCAGTATATTATTAAGAATTGTATTTTCCTCCTATTTCAAGTTCCATGGATCAGTTTTCCAAAAACAATTGTATTATTTAGCTAGGATGGCCTCAACTCTGTAGTGTGAGAACTTATACACGTAAATCTCTATTTTACTTAAGCTTTGTTGCCTTGCTTAATCATGACTACTTTAATACTCTTAATAAATAAAAATTTCTTGGGGAGGACCAGAAAAAATGGAAAGTCATTACAAACATACTAAAAAATATAAACAGTAAACAATGGAGATGGAGATAGGAAGACAAAAATAAAGAATTTGATTATTATCATCATTTCAGTATGGCTAGCCTGTCATGTGACCTTCCCCTTTTTTTCCACAGAACAATCCTTTTAAATGTCAACGAAGCTTTTCTGCAACAGGAAGCATGCATAAGATATTTGCCTACTGTTTGGATCATTTATGCCAATGATGAAATGGACAGTAATCAGAATGTCAGTCTCTGCACAAAATCTTTTTCGAACATCTGATGTTTTACACATGCAACTTCATGCTCAATTAAGCATGCAACAGTGTGTACAAAATTCTGTTGCAAATTGCACTCAACTGCTTAAATAGCTCTTTTGAAAACTATTTCCATCTACAATTTCACCTTATCTCATGCCAAGATGCATTCTTAGAAATTTTCTCTCAGCAAAATTGGCAGCAGTTTTACAGGACAAGGGGAATCTGCATCAATTTTCTCTGAGGGGAGGAACAAACAATGAAAAGGTGCAGGTTAGGCAGAACAGAGTTTAATGAGTTAAATCCTTTTTTGAGAGACCTTACTTTTTATGCCTCTACAAGAGCCTTAATAATCACAGGCAAATAAACTCACTCAAGATCCTTGACAACAAGAATGCCACAATAGCTCAGAGTGGATTGATGAAATGTTTGAAAGCCTTTTATTAGAATTCTGCAAATGGGGAACACTTCTGTGAGCAAACCTTCCAAAGAAGGAATTTTTCATTTGACTACCAGAGTAAGCACAACAGCATTAGACTCACAAAGAGTTGCCTTTTGATAATCTGGAAGCCTTATAGTAGCTTTGTTTATTTTTTCTTTGATCCTTGTGGTTAGCCCTTGACTGGGCCTTGCTGTAAAGTAGTCCAGCAAGCTAGCTAAAAGAAAAGCTAACTGCATAGGAAACTGAAAATCTGTGTAAAAAATCCAACTTTTGCCACTTAGCTGGATGGCTTTGGGTAGCTTACTTATGCACTCTGAGCTTCAGAGAATAATAAAAACACTTAGTCCAGTGGGTTATTTGTGGCTTAAATGAGAGCAAATTGTCTATAAAGCCCCTTGCACAATGATTGGCATTGTCATAAAAGCTAATTAATGTGATTTTTCTCCCATTTTCTTTTTCTCTTTCCACAGGCATTACCTTCAGTCTGTGATATGTGATTTGCTAAAAGTCTTTGGGGGGGGTAGCTGGAGATATTTATTGTATGATGGAAATTTGTATGATGAAGTATCTTTAGTCATAATCAGGTAGTTGATTTGAAGCCTTGAGCAAAGGAAGCTAATTATCAGAAAGATATGTGGCATATACAAACCTCAGTGCATGAAGGTGGAATTTTCTAAGAATGTCATTACTTTCATCAATTTTCACATGAAGACAAAGAATCTCTGTGAATGTCAATCTATCCACTGTTGTGGTGCCAAATAATTGTCAATCCTAAAATTCATTTAATGACCATAAAATTTTAATAAGGTAGGTGCAGAAGTGTGTGCAGGGAACAGTTTCCCTTAAATCACTTTCTTTTTTGTTCGCTTTCTCTGCCAATATTTCTAGCTCAGGTGCTAAGAAATATTTATTAAAGACAGTCCACAGTTTAAAATCACCTCAGTAGATATTGCAAATTATGCTTTCAACTGTAATAAAGGAGAGATTTGGTCACAAATCACTTCTCTGAAACACATTTTTATGGATCCTAAACTAATTAAGTCAGAAAGTCTCATCATCTCCACAGATCCATAGAGGAGGGAAATACTTCTTCAAAGACAAAGCAGTTCTTTAAGTTTAAAACCAAGTGAAAAACCCCAAACTTGCCGTATCAGAGTGCCTTGACCAGAAAAAGTGCTCAAGTGGAAAAGACCCAAGACTGAAAGATCAGAAGCAAACTGGGTTCTAAGTCTGAGGTAGTAAACTCATATGCCCACAGAGGCCAGTAAAATAATGTAAATGAGTGAGCTGAGCCAAATGCATGGTCACAGTAAATGGTAGAACTGACATATTTTATGGGATGGCAGTTACTCGGCTCCAACCAATTGTTACAAGGCATGATTTCAGTCCAGAATTTCATTTTGTTCCGATGTTTAAAAAAACCTGGACATCCAGATTATCTATGAATTCTCTCAATTTTTACATACAAAAACAGTTCAATTCTTATTATCACCTTATTTGGAACCAAACAAAACACATCTTCTGGGTTGGCCACAGTATCACTACAGTTCATGATCCCAGTTAATCATCAATTAGTTTTATGATCCTGGGAAAGATATCTCAATTTTTTGTGTCCCAGTTTTCTTATTTTACACATATGGGATATTAGGGACACATAAAATATTACTGTTTTGTAAATAAAGTTTTGCTGGAACATAGCTACACTCATTTGTTTACATATTTTCTATGGCTTTTTCCATGCTACAACAACAGATTTCAATAGTTTTGATGAACATCATATGGCAAAGTCTAAACTATTTAATATCTAGCTCTTTATGGAAAAAAGTTTATTGACACCATGGATAGATGTTTGGTTCTTTAAGTGTCAAAACTGTTGTTGGGAGTGGGGGAAGGTATTATGTTCTAAAAAAGTGTACATGTGACTGTTTTGCAATTAGAAAGATTAAGAAAATAATTATAGTAGATTATATTATCGGCTCCAATCAGTTCACCCTCTCGGAGTCCACACTTTTTACAATGTAACTTCACAGTCCCTTACCCCTTGACTCAGGGCTCAGGCATGTGACTTACTCTGACCTATTGGGTATTACCATATGTGGCACAGAGGCTCAAAATTGGCACATGACTTGATGCCAACTCTTTTCTATCATTATCATCACCAGGAGAACATGCTGGCACTAACTAGGTTTTTATTTATTTATTTTTTTGAAATAAATTTATTTATTTATTTTCCAGTGTTCCTAGATTCATTGTTTATGTCCCACACCCAGTGTTCCATGCAATACATGCCCTTAATACACGCCCGTCCCCCCATTTCCTCCCCTCCAAGACCTTCAGTTTGTTTCTGAGTCCAAAGTCTCTTATATTTCGTCTCCCTCCCCGATTTACCCCACTCCTCGCTTCCTTTCCTTTTCTTACTCTCCTCTATATTACTCCTTATGCTCCACAAGTAAGTGAAACCATGTAATACTTGACTTTCTCTACTTGGCTTATTTCACTCAGCATAATCTCCTCAAATCCAGTCCATGTTGCTACAAAAGTTGGGTATTCATCTTTCTGATGGAGGCATAATATTCTATTGTATATGTGTACCATATCTTCTTTATCCATTCATCTGTTGAAGGGCACCTTTCCACAGTTTGGTGATTGTGGCCATTGCTGCAATGAACATTTGGGTATATATGGCCTTTCTTTTCACTACATCTGTATCTTTGGGGTAAATACCTAGTAGTGCAATTGCAGGGTCATAGGGTAGCTCTCTTTTTAATTTTTTAAGGAATCTCCACACTGTTTTCCAAAGTGGCTGCACCAACTTGCATTTCCATCAACAGTGTAAGAGGGCTTCCCTTTCTCCACAGCCTCTCCAACACTTGTTTCCAGCCATTCTGACTGGTGTAAGGTGGTATCTCAGTGTCGTTTTGATTTGAATTTCCCTGGTAGCTAATGATGACAAACATTTTTTTTCATGCATCTGTTAGCCATTTGTATGTCTTCTATGGAGAAGTGCCTCTTCATGTCTCCTGCCCATTTTTTGGTGTGATCATCTTCTTTTTGGATGTTGAGTTAGAGTAGTTCTTTATAGATCTTGGATATCAGCCCTTCGTCCATAGTGTCTTTTGCAAATATCCTCTCCCATTCCGTGGGTTGCCTCTTTGTTTTGTTGACTGCTTCCTTTGCTGTGCAGAAGCTTTTTATTTTGATGAAGTCCCAAAAGTTCATTTTTGCTTTTGTTTCCTTTGCCTTTGGAGACGTGTCATGAAAGAAGTTGCTGTGGCTAATGTCAAAGAGGTTACTGCCTATGTTCTCCTCTAGGATTTTGATGGATTCCTGCCTCACATTGAGGTCTTTCATCCATTTCGAGTTTGTCTTTGTATGTGGTGTAAGAGAATGGTCTAGTTCCATTCTTCTATCCAAAGCTGTCCAATTTTCCCAGCACCATTTATTAAAGAGACTTTTTTCCACTGGATATTTTTTCCTGCTTTGTCGAAGATGATTTGACCATAGATTTGTGGGTCCATATCTGGACTCTCTACTCTGTTCTATTGACCTACTTCTCTGTTTTTGTGCCAGTACCATGCTGTCTTGGTGATCACAGCTTTGTAATAAAGCCTGAAGTCAGGTAACGAGATGCCCCCAGCTTTTTTTTCTTCTTCAGCAATTCCTTAGTGATTCGGGGTCTTTTTTGGTTCCATGTAAATTTTAGGATTGTTTGTTCCAATGCTTTGAAGAATGTTGGTGGAATTTTGATCAGAATGGCATTGAAAGTATAGATTGCTCTGGGCAGTGTAGACATTTTAACAATGTTTATTATTCCGATCCATGAGCATGGAATGCTCTTCCATCTTTTTTTGTCTTCTTCAATTTCTTGCATGAGTGTTCTGTAGTTCCTCGAGTACAGATCCTTAACTTCTTTGGTTAAGTTTATCCCTAGGTATCTTATGGTTCTTGGTGCTATAGTAAACAGAATCAATTCTCTGATTTCCCTTTCTATATTTTCATTGTTCGTGTATAAGAATGCAGTTGATTTCTGTGCATTGATTTTGTATCATGTCACATTACTGAATTGTTGTATTTGGGGGTGGAGTCTTTTGGGTTTTCCATATACAGTGTCATGTCATCTGTGAAGAGAGAGAGCTTGACTTCTTCTTTGCCAATTTGAATACCTTTTATTTCTTTTTGTTGTCTGCTTGCTGCTTCTAGGACTTCTAACATTATATTGAACAATAGTGGTGAGAGTGGGCATCCTTGTCTTGTTCCTGATCTCAGAGGGAAGGCTGTCAGTTTTTCCCCATTGAGAATTCACTGTGGGATTTTCCTAGATAGATTTTATGAGGTTGAGGAATGTTCCCTCTATCCCTATAATTTGAAGAGTTTTAATCAGGAACGGATGTTGTATTTTTTCAAATGCCTTTTATGCATCAATTGAGAAGACCATGCGGTTCTTCTCTCTTCTGTTATTGATTTGTTCTATTACATTGATTGATTTGTGAATGTTGAATCACTCTCACATCCCTGGGACAAATCCCACCTGGTTGTGATGGATTATCTTTTTAATGTACTGTTGGATCCTATTAACAAGGATCTTGTTAAGAATCTTGGCATCCAGGGGTGCCTGGGTTGCTCAGTTGGTTAAGCAACAGCCTTTGGCTCAAGTCATGATCCTGGAGTCCCAGGATTGAGCCCCACATTGGGCTCCCTGCTTGGCAGGAGGCCTGCTTCTCCTTCTCTCACTCCCCCTGCTTGTGTTTCCTCTCCAGCTGTATTTGTCTCTGTCAAATAAATAAATAAAACCTTTTAAAAAAAGAATCTTGGCATCCATATTCATCAGAGATATTGGTCTGAAGTTCTCCTTTTTGGTGGGGTCTTTGTCTGGTTTGGGGATTAGAGTAATGCTGATTTTATAGAAAGAGTCTGGAAACTTTCCTTCTGTTTCTATTTTTTGAAACAGCTTCAGGAGAATACTAACTAGGCTTTTAGAGAAGGGTAAGCAAAATTTTTCTATAAAGGTGTAAATAATAAATATTTTAGGTTTTAAAAGCCATAAAGTTCTACTACAACTATATCGCACTGCTGTTGTAGTACAAAAGCAGCCATATATAGTACATAAACCAATGGGCAGGTCTGTGTTCCAATAAAACTTCACTTACAAAAATGGTGGTGGGCTAATTTGGTTTGCTAATTTTTCTGTTGGAGGACAAGAGACACGTGGAACAGAGTTAAGTCACCTTATCCACCCCAGCTGAGACAGTTGGCCAGCCAGCTAACCCACAAACATATGAAAAACCAGACAACATAGGCAGAACTGTCTGGTTCAATCTCAAATGCATAAACAGTAAGTCCTTATTGTTTTTTGCCACTGGGATCTTGAGGTTGCTTGCTACACAGAAAAAGCTAACTGATTTAGTGATTAGTCTTCTAAAATTCCCATGTAGGGAGTTTGACAAAACTCTCTCTCTCTCTCTCTCTCTCTCTCTCTCTCTCTCTCTCTCTCTCTCACACACACACACACACACACACACACACACATAAACTAAACAGTATTTATAGATATCTTGTGTCTACCGTAATAACAGTAGTGACAATTTCCAGATTGCCTACTACTATGGGGGAAACAATGTGATAAACTCCATATATAATCACTAATCATTGAAACTTCCCTGCAATATAGATTTTTAAAATTATCTAATTATTTTCAGATGAGAAAATAAGCTTATCATGTAGAACTTGGTCAAGGTTGTAGATATATGAAGTATCAGAACAAAATCTATCTTCAAATATCTTAACATCCAAATGTTTGGATGTACTTTAGATATCTGAAAATGCAAATAACATTTCTCAATTCAATGTAATCACTTTATTTCTTTCTAAAGTATCTTTTAAGTTAAAGAGCTATTTTCAAACACCTTGACTGGGAAAAAACCCCATTAAAACACACTAATTTAAATGTTTCCTACTTTGCAGATGAACGTTGGGCATAAGTAAAAACTGACAAGATTTTTACTGGGAGTCGAGAATTCTGTCATAATTTATAGAAGAATTTGATCAATCTGTGCAAACTAAGAAAATCTGATCTTGTCTTCTACTGTACAATGATAGGTCAATTTCAATTTGTATGTTATAGTTCAGTACATTTTCTCTGTTATATTTTTAAAATATATGTTAATGACTCTATGTGCATATCTAGAATTTCTATACTTATATTTTATCTTTCAGCTAAGTCTAAAAAAATCAGCTATCTCCCAGTTAATCTGATTATCCTGCCCTTAGGAAACAAAACAAGACTTTAGGAAACAAAACAAAACAAATAAACAAAAACATTACTGCAATTATCAAGGAGAACAAATAAGTCAAAGAGTAATGAACACTTATGTCCTTGATTAGAGCAAAATTTAATTAATTAAAGTAACTGAGCATAAAAATTCAGTCAATAATATTAAGGTATCAAAGCTTGTTTTATAACTTTTTTCTTTATTTTTTCTCTGAACTTGAACTCAGTTTTGATGTGAGTGGTGGCTATTTTTTAAAAAATATTTTATTTATTAATTTATTTTAGAAAGAGCTCATGCACTCTCCAGAGGGGTGTTGGAAGGAGAGGGACAAGCAGACTACACTGAGTGCAAGACCTGGATGTGGGGCTTGATCCCAGGACCCTGAGATCATGACCCAAGCTGATACCAAGAGTCTGACACTCAACGACCAAGCAACCTAGGCACCAAAGTAGTGGCTACTTCTAAAAATATATACGTATTTTCACATGTCCAAAGGGCTTCAGTAAATTCTAATTTGATTCTACAATTGAGTTGTTTGACGCTGTACAAATCACTTGACCTCTCCAAGCTGGAGTCCTCCTCATCTGTAAAATAGAGAGAATAATAGTACCTACTTCTTTAGAATTGGTATGAAAATTAAAATGCTGAGGGATGCAAAGTGATAACCAGAGTCAGTGCCCGGCACATACATAAAATTGCTCATTAGTTCTTTGTAGAATTTGATTCTATTGTTGAAAACAATGGTAGTTAGGGTAGTTATTTAATCGTTATTTGCATACCATTAAAAAGTACTTCAAGTGAAACAATAATTAAGTATATGATGTAGTGAATGCTATGTGAGATCGACTGTGCGTGTGATTATATTCCCTTGTGGAAAAGAGATGAGAAGTCAAGCAGCTATGTTTTCCATTTACAAGCAGCATTGGTTCCTATCATAAACTGATCAACTTATTTTGGTGCCAGTAAAATGTGTTTTTGGAGACAAATGGAAGCTTATAATGGTACTCATCAGACTTGTCTTCTGAACAGTAAATTATGATATATGGTATCTGTTTAAAATGTATAAGAAGTAATCATAGCAAAGTAATAATAATAATGATATGCAAAACAAATCTTTAATTTTAAGATATGCAACATAAATGAGAGATTCTATAAAGTTAAGACAGTAGACCAGTTTGTTATTATTTGTTACCTAATGGCCACATAATAAGGAGGCAGTGTATAGTAAAATGTTATGGAAAAATATGGAACATTCTGAGCATCACATGTTACTATAGTCTACCACTTACTAGCTAAATGATCTTGGGCAGGTTTTTTAATTTGTAGGTTTCTGACTTCTATAAAATGTCAATCATTCTTTATTCATCCATTTAACAAATATCAATTGAGTAACACTGTATAATACAGACTGCAAAGAAAATATGAACAAAATTGACAAGACATATATAGGTATCTATCTATATCTCCCTGAATACCTCATACCTTCTTCAAAAAGGTTTTAGCACCATGTCTCATACATATTTTATTCACGAAACAATTTTATTCTTGTTAAGCTATCTGCTATTAATTGAAAGTTACCAAAATCTTTTTAAGACCAGTTTTGTGTAAAGAGATTAAAATGGTCTGTTTTCTTTAAGTAGATAATACTAAAGTATTCCCTGATCAGTGGTGGGAACCACTGAATCATTTATTTTAAGCATATAAAAGTGTCCAGCTAAGAGGCACCTGGGTGGCTCAGACACCTGGTGTCTAACTCTTGATTTTGGCTTAGGTCATGATCTCAGGGTTGTGAGATTGAGCCCCATGTCAGGCTCCATGCTCAGCACAGAGTCTGCTTAGGTTTCTTTCTCCCTCTGCTCCTCCTCCCTTAAAATAAATAAATTAAAAAATCTTTTTTTTTTTAAAAGTGTACATCCAAGAAAGAAATTGTATTGCATATATTCTTCTACTTACGCAAAGATGGCAACTCCCAAAGCATTTGAATCAGCCACATCATTACAATGTATTTGGAGGGGAGCTTCAATATGAGTCCATACTTGTCCCCCACCAACAACCTCTCAATTGCTGCAGTGTTTGATTTTATGGAACAGTAAGAACACTTGATGACAAGTTCCATTAAGAATGGATTGATACTGTTTTCTTTAAAGTATATCTTCTTCTGGGACGCCTGGGTGGCTCAGTTGGTTAAGCCACTGCCTTCGGCTCAGGTCATGATCCTGGAGACCTGGGATCGAGTCCCACATCGGGCTCCCTGCTCGGCAGGAAGCCTGCTTCTCCCTCTCTCACTCCCCCTGCTTGTGTTCCCTCTCTGGCTGTGTTTCTCTCTGTCAAATAAATAAAAAATCTTAAAAAAAAAATAAAGTATATCTTCTTCTTAGCTGTACTATGCCATCATCCTATCAGATAGTAAGATTAAGAAGGTTTTTCTTCAAAAATAAGTTCTCTATTTGATAAAATAGCATATTTTAAAATTTATATCTGATTAATATATCTATACATATTCTATACAATTAATATATACCTGAGCTATTATCTATCATCTATCATCTATCTACCTATCATCTATCTATCATCATCTATCATCATCTATCTATCATCTATCATCTTTCATCTATCCATCTATGTATATCCCGAGGATATAATAAAATGCAACTCAAATTTAGCCTACGGTTAATTGAGATCTGAAGGGTAAATGTAAACCAGAGTTGGAAAAGGGAGAGGCAAAGAAAGATGGCAACTTGTGCCAAGGTACTGATGCTCACCATGGCTAGTGTGTTTAGTTGGAGGAGGAAGACCAGCAAGATGTAAAATTTAAAGAGGTAGGCTAGGGCCAAATCATGCACAGCCATGTGTGGGGAGCCCCTGAAGGGTTTTAGGAGAGGCATGACATGATGTAACTTTTCTGTCCTATCTTCTCTCTTCTTATCAACACGGTTTTACTTTTAAATGTGATAAGCCTTTTTTGCTGAACCATTTTTTCCACTGTTACCAGTTTCACTGTCAACCACAAAATGGATCTTTTCTCCTTTGTCTTCTAGTGTTCCCCTGTACACTTGGTTCTGAAACCTACCAGACATAATTACTTCTGATAAACATCAGTAATTATTAAATCCTATAGCTACTGATAAACACTATTTTTCCTAGCTATAAAAAAGATTGATCTTTTTATTCCTTTTCACACTATGTACCAGGGCATTAAGGGATCCATCCAAGGAGCAAAAGACTTCTTAAGAAAAGCACACTCCTGCAGAATTACATGAGAATTAAGAAATGAACATTTTCATATACAATTTAATGCTGACAAGTCCCTTTTCATCTGTTGGTTTTTAAACTGCAGTGACTATTTTATGTAATTCTTTATAACAGCAAAAATTTTATGGTTTTGTAGTTTCTGTCTTTACCTTTATCTTTGTTTTTGTTTTTTCTTGAAACAGTGAAGCATACGTTCTTGTTGTCTATGACCCAGTGACCATTGGCTTCCCATGAGTCTCTCCTCTATGTTGGTGGAACTCCATTCTTCCTCCTTGACTCTAAAGTCATCTCCTCTGCCCTTCCAATGGCAGAAGTCAACTCACAAATATTTCTGTTCATTCTTTGCTGAGGGTAAAGATTTTCATCTGAAACTTCAAGATGAGTCAGTGGGAGACTAGATAAATGCATGACACTTGCTGTATTTTCTAACTAAGAAGATTTTCTTATCAGTGGTGTCTTCATTTTTAAGATCATTTCTTCAAATGCCTTTGATTTTTACAAATTCAGTTTGGTGTTGTTTTATTCATTTTATGTAGTTTTGTCAACTTAGAGTATATGAACGTATGTGGATAACTTGATGAGGAATAAAAATAGGGAAAGAAGGTGGTATCAATTACATGTGCAAGAGGAAGGGGCTCACCACTGACAAATGGTTGTAATGGCAGGAAGAGTACCCACCTCAACCCTGGAGTAACAGGATGGGGTTGATGGAGTGAGGAATTTTCATAAATCCCCTTTTTTTGAATAACCCTCTGGGACCGTTCCCCCCAGTGAGACTCACTCTCCTTCTTTTTATCTTAACCCCTTAAATATTTACTGGGTTACTAAGCTGAGATGCTTTTGGAATGGAGGTGGTACTGCCTGATGATGCATAATTGTTTGTTTTTGTCTCTGATAATGTGTCTAATTCAAGCAATTGCTTTAATGTGTTAACTTAAGGGAAAAAATTAGGCTTAGTGGCAAAAGTAGATAAGTCGCCTTTAGCATCAAAACAGACTTCCAGATGCCTTACAATTTCTAGCATGCGTTATAGTATAGAAAAGTAGAAGATTGGATATTATGCACTCTGTTCATAGGAAAAAAGGAAAAGTTGGACTTACATAAGTCAAGATGGTGAAGATGAAAATCATCTTTAAGGCAGGAAAAACAAAAATTTTCAGGATAGACAAGAAATAAAAGGAGTAGCTAGTAACCAGGGACATAGATGAATCTCTGATTAGCAATACTTATTTTCTAGCATTTAGCCAAGAGAAAGAACATTAAAGTTTACAGTGAAAAATCACCAGTTCTTTTTGGTGAAAAACTAATCACCATTTTTTTCAGTCCCCACATTAATAATATCCCTGTGTAGTTTCAATTTTACTCAGTCTTACTAATATTTACATTAAATGCATATTTTAAGTGTACACAGTTAATGCAGATTTTAATTTCATTCTATCCCGTGATTAATCTCTAGGAAATGGAATAATAAGTAGATCAAAATCACAGAAGAGATGCGCCTGGGTGGCACAGTCAGTTGGGCATCTGCCTTCAGTTCAGGTCAGGATCACAGTGTCCCACACTGGGAGGCCTGCTTCTTACTCTCCTGCTTCCCTCTGCTTGTGTTACCACTCTTGCTGTCTCTCTTTCAATCAAATAAATAAATAAAATCTTTTAAAAAATCACAGAAGAACTAGTTCTCGAAGTATGGTCTGGAGGTTTGACTTAGTATTTTATACTCAAAAGTTATATTAGGTAAAATATATGATAATGCATAAAACAAATTCTTCAAGGAATTCCTATTTATAACTCTTATCTTCTCCAAATTAATTCTCAAATTAAGAGTGAAGTATTATATTTTTAAAAAAGTATTAGGGAATACATAAGTGAACTTCAGGGTAACTGGGCAAACTTTCATTGTGGACACATGGAGACTAAAATAGAGTACATTTTACAAGATTCTTTTTGAAATGCAATAGGGTATTATATGTCAAATGTGATCTAGTTCAGTCTCTTCTGTTTCTCCATAAAGGCTGATAGAAAAAAAGTTCCTGGAGGAGTGAAACAAAATTGTTGCAGGGAGGGGCTGGTGTTATTTTAATCTAAAGCTATGGTCGAGTAGTAGAGAAGATAAGTGAGGGCCTCAAAGAGAAATCAAGATGAGGGTAGCAAAAAAACAAAAAAACAAAAAAAAAAAAGAAGAGGAATTAAAAAATGAGAGGGAAAGACATAGCAAAAAAAAAAAAAAAAGATATTCCCTGTCATCATGAAGAAGATCTTTCAGGACTTCAGTGTCCTAGGGGACTCTGCCTTTCTCTTAATGTACCTCTAGATTTTTTTTCTGAATTTTACCTGCCTAGATATCTGCTAGTCCTAATTCCCATGTTCATGTTATGGTAACCTGGATGCACAGCCTTGCACCTGCCTTTCAGGACCCATAAGTTCCTCTATTCATGCCACTTTGAAATTCCTAGTATTTAATTTGAAAAAATAAGCATTCTAGTTTTACAAAGTGCAGAGATATTTAAAAAATTGACAAGACCCCAACACGTTTTAGGGTGATAAGCATACAAATTAAAATCTGTGCTCAATATTTATATTTTTACCTATCTTTCAACATTTTCAGAGGGAAAAAAAACAAAACTAACTTTGAAGAAATAAAAGAAGATCTGCTTCTGAGCTAATGCTGAAAGAGAATGAAATAACAAGTATCTTAAAATTAAAATTGAGAAAGTTTGGCACTGTTTAAAATAACTATTAAACAACAATTAAGAAAGGTCTCCTTCACTGTAGATCTATAGAAACATGTGACAGGATTTGAAACAGCTTAGTAGGAACTAATATACTTGTATTAAACTCTTTAAGTAGGATTTTTTTTTGTTTTGTAAATCAGCTTAATTGCCATAGGAAAGAAGCAAAAAAAACCCAACATGATTTGTATATCAAAGTATTCAATTCATGTGGTCAATTAAGGACACCATTTGTGTAATTACTATGCTGTCAAGAAACTAGAATATTTCCACTAAATTTACCATGAATTCCACAAGGCAATATGGCCATTTTTTCCTGCATATATTATCCATTTTATGAAAAAAAGTAAGGAATTGTAATGTTTAGGAAAGGTTGGTGCTGAAGGTCACCTATATTTCTCTTATAAGCACGGTCTCATCCATAGAATCTGTTGTAATTGGGAAAATATACACTACTTTTTTTTAAAAAGATTTTATTTATTTGACAGAGAGAAACACAGCGAGAGAGGGAACACAAGCAGGGGGAGTGAGAGAGGGAGAAGCAGGCTTCCCGCCAAGCAGGGAGCCCGATGTGGGATGTGATCCCAGGTCTCCAGGATCATGACCTGAGCCGAAGGCTGTCACTTAACCAACTGAGCCACCCAGGCGCCCCTACACTACTTTTTAAAAAGATTTTATTTATTTATTTTTTAGAGTGAGAGTCAGTATGCATGCTCATGCAGGAGTGAGGTGAGGATTAGAGGGAGAGGGAGGGGGAGAGAATTTCAGGCAGAATCTGCACTGAGCCCAGAGCTATGGAGCTCCATCTCCTAACTGTGAGATCATGACCTGAGCTGAAACCAAGAGTCAGATATTCAACTGACTGAGACACTCAGGCACCCCTGTACTACTTTTTATTACAAGCAAGTACTTTAGTAAGTACAAATAAGAGTACACTGATTCAACTATTTATACATTTGGGGTAGCTTAGGTTTATTGGATTTATCAAATAGAAACACTATTTAACTAGGAGGACTAGTTAAATTTCAATTTCAGAATAAATAAATAAATTTTCAGTATATATCCCAAGCATTGCATAGGTTATACTTATACTATTCTTAATTTTTTAAAATCTGAAATGCAAACTACTGGGAACCCAAATTTTGTCTGGAAACCTACATGGGTCCTTCCAAAGGCTAACATATTATTTGTTACATACATAAGCATTCCTTCAAATAAATCTGGGTAATTTATTCATGGGCTTCTTTGCTTCTTATTCTTTTGCATGTGGTTCCATTCATAATGAATTTCTCTTTCTGAAGTAAGAATTTTCTGGACCCAATGGTAGAAATTGAGAATATCCTAATATATGCATAGTTTGGAGTTACCTTTACTGTATATAGACTTTAAAGCATCTAGTAATTGGGGAAAGAATAAAAATACTTACGATTTTTAGTTGTACCCAAACTGTATTCAACTTTCCATATATGTGTGTGTGTACAACTTATTATATAGCCTATATATATAAGACTAAGATATTTCTGAGTGAGTCATTTGTTTTTTATTGTCTTATTCTGTAATATTAGATGAGTTCTTATTTTTTTCTCTGTGATTATTTTTTGTGATTATTGTGCAGCAAGCTATTGAATTTTCATGTTAGTTTTGCAGGGAATGCTAAAATTTTAAAGATTTACTTATTTGAGAGAGCAAGAGACAAAGAGAGAGTGGGAGAGGGGTCGAGGAAGAGAAACTTCAAGCCAAGTGGGTGCTGAGCTGGGAGCCCAATGCAAGCCTCAATCCCAAGACCCAGGAGATCATGACCTGAGACAAAACCAAGAGTCAGGAACTTAACCGACTGAGCCACCCATAGGCTCCTCTAAAATAATTTTTGATGCCTAGTAAATTTGTATATGGATTCTTAAATGAATATGAATCAGCTGAAATATTTAGGAAGAAGTAGCAGCCTTTGGCTCTCCATTTGACTTCTCAGTTTTGGGATGGATCCTTTCTTGAAATAATGAAGGATAGGAGAGAAGGGTGGAGGTAACAGTAAGGAGAGATCAGTTTGGTGGTACTTATGTTTTGCAATGACAAAATTGACTAAATGATTTTCTATTTCTACAATAAAAGTATACATATTATATCACAGAATTTTAGTATATTTATAAATTTTTGTCTAAACAGCTTTTCTAAAGTCTCAATATTGGTTTAGGAAGAAAGCATTAAATATCTATAAGTCTGTTTATGGTATGTTACAAAGTTTTTTTTTAAAGATTTTATTTATTTATTTGACAGAGAGAAACACAGCTTGAGAGGGAACACAAGCAGGGGGAGTGAGAAAGGGAGAAGCAGGCTTCCCACTGAGCAGGGAGCCCAATGCGGGGCTTGATCCTGGGTCTCCAGGATCATGACCTGAGCCAAAGGCAGTCACTTAACCAACTGAGCCACCCAGGTGCCCTGGTATGTTACAAAGTTTTGATTGAATTCCTTCTTCTTGAGATAGAATTGTATATAGAGGATTAAGCTAAGTAATCAAAATTTTAGTTTATGGGAGCTATTTTAATAATTCAATAATTTTTTAAGATTTTATTTATTTGACAGAGAGAGACACAGTGAAAGAGGGAACACAAGCAGGGGGAGTGGCAGAGGGAGAAGCAGGTTTCCTGCCGAGCAGGGAGCTCAATGTGGGGCTCAATCCCAGGACCCTGGGATCATGATCAGAGCTGAAGGCAGACACTGAAAGACTGAGTTACCTAGGTGCCCCAATAATTCAATAATTTTAAGTTTGAATATTTTTTCTAGTGAATTAGAAAATTTACTTAAAATTGATAGATAAGGTGACTGCCTATATCATGACATGGTATATGGAGTGACCAATTATCTTTCTAGAAGGCCATTAGGATTATAATTCCTCTTATTAAAAGTAGAATCACTGGTTACTAAATTTTCCTGTCAGAGACTGTATATAGTCTAATGCAAATAGTATATTTTTTAGAGTTGGAAAATGGGGCCTTGACATTTAGAATTTTGTGTCCTCAATAAAAAAATGTAAATTATATTTATGCTAACTTCTCTCTTCTTACTGAGATCAAGCTATTTTCTTAAGTAAAAGCTCCCCAGATTGCTACAAAGCTTTGATTCACTTCCAGAGTTCTGAAAAAGTTATTTTTTTGATCATTTTTTGATTGTGATGAAAAGAATTTTCAGAGGTCCTTATGCTGCCATTTTAACTGACATCACTCCCAACATATTTTTTAATTACAGAGCTTTAAACTAGAGACAGAATACCTTCTCTGCTGTGGCTAAGGAAAGTGTAGAAGAAAAACTCATTTCTTAGAGCATGAAGCAATTCTTGGCTCAGGATCCTGTATCAGTACCATGAGATCCCACCTACAACTGGGTAAGGGGCAGAATATTATTTCTTGCATAGAACACATTTCAAATAAAAGGCAGAGATTGGCTTCTTGCCATTGAGTTTAGAGGCAGGAATGCTCAGAAAGCTTCACTTTTGACCCCAGGCATACAACATCTGCTGAAAAGTGAAGCTGGATCAGAACAACAGATATTTTTCCCTGTAGCTTCTACCATGAATCTAGCACCTGATAATGAGCTACAGAGGGCTGTTGGTAGGGAGCAGAAAAGAATCTGAAGAGTGGACCACTCTCCATCAGGTATGCAGACAAAGTTGAAATAGGTTGAAAACTAATAGAGAAAAATATGAACTGCTGAATCTCTCTCTAGCATAAGTACAAATTAATGGCAGCCTGTGTACAATGCAGAAAACCTGAGCAGTGCAAACCCAAACACAAAAAAATTCCTGACTGAATATTTATTTTTATTTTTAATTTTTATTACTATTTATTTATTTTTTAAAAAGATTTCATTTATTCACTTGACAGAGAGAAACACAGCTAAAGAGGGAACACAAGCAAGGGGACTGAGAGAGGTGAAGCAAGCTTCCCGCTGAGCAGGGAGCCTGATGCAGGGTTTGATCTCAGAACTCCCAGATCATGGTCTGAGCTGAAGGCAGAGGCCTAATGACTGAGCCACCCAGGTGACCCTGGATACTTTTTTAAAAATTTTATTTATTCATCTGACACAGAGAAAGAAAGAACACACAAGCAAGAGGAGCATTAGAGGGAGAAGTAGGCTCCCCACTGAGCAGGGAACCCAACATGGGGCTCTATCTCAGGATCCCAGGATCATAACCTGAGCTGAAGGCAGACACTTAACCAACAGAATCACCCAGGCACCTCAAGGATACTTTCAACCTCATACACTTAACAGACTGAAAAAAGAAAAGAAGCCTATTTTTAGGCAAAAATAACATCTATCTCAGTCCTGAATGTTCTGTACATGATGTCAGGTATTCAATTTAAAGAGAATTAAAACATGCAAAAAGACAAGGAAAAAACCATATTAATAAGAGGCAAATCAATTAACAAAATCAGAACACATAAATATCAAAACTTATATAAAGTTTGGAACATTAAAATAACTGTAATTAACTTATTAAAGGATCTAGTGGAAAAGGTGAACAAGTTCAAGAACAGATAGAGAATTTTAGCAGAAAGATAAAACTTTAAGAAAAATGTCAAATGGAAATGTTAGACATAAAGAAGACAGTATCAGAATAAATGAATGTCTTCAATGGACTCATCAGGAGGCTGACGATAGCCAAGGAAAGAATTTTTATACTTGAAGATAGTTCAGTGGAAATTATCCAAACTGAAACACAAAGAAGAAAAAGAATACTACTACTACTACTACTACTACTACCACCACTACTACTACTACTACTACTACTACTAATAATAATAATAATAATAACAACAATAACAGAAAAAAGCACCCAAGCCATGGGACAATAGCAAATGTTTTAACATAAAAGGAAGAGAGAAGGAACATTGTAGAAAAATATGTGAAGATATAGTAATTAATAACTGCCCCCAAATAATAAATGACATCAAACCACAGATCTAAAAAAGCTCAGGAAGCTCCATGTGAGATAAATAACAAGAACAAACAAAACCTCATATTTAAACAAATTCTAGTTAAAGTATTGAAAAGTGAAAATCAAGAGATAAATCTTGAAAGCAGTTAGAAGAAAAAATAAATTAAAAAAATAAAGATTATAGTAGACTTCTTGTCAGAATATATGTATAAGGATGCCTGGTGCCATCTGCCTTTGGCTCACATCATGATCCCAGGGTCCTGGGATTGAGTCCCAAATTTGGCTCCTTGTTCAGTGGTGAGGCTGCTTCTCCTGACTGATGTTCCCACTGCTGTGTGGTCTCTCTCTCTCTGACAAATAAATACATCTCAAAAAATTAATAAAAAAGAAGATATGCATGTCAGGAAAAAATGTGCTAAAAGAAAAAGAAAGTAACTATTAACCCATAATTCTATACCTAATGAAAAAATGAAGGTAAATCAGTTTTTTTAGAGAAACAAAATCTGAAGCAATCTACTGACTGTAGACTAGTACTACAAAAAATGCTAAATTCAGTTTTTTAGATGGAAGGAATAAGATCCCAGATAGAAATGAAATGGCAAGATGTAAACATGGTAAAATGAGAGCAAATATAAAAGATATTTTTTCTTCTTTTTTAACCACTCTAAAAACTAAGAGACATTCTAAAATAAACATTATAAAAACAAATTTGGGATTAACTACAATATAAAAAGTAAAGTGCATACCAGTGATAGCACAAAAGAAGAGAGGAAAAAGTTAGATCCTGTCCTAATTTTCTTAGACTATATATGAATTACATAACATTTGAAGGCAGGCTATGATGTATAAAGAAGTATTAGGCAATTATAACAATTTTTAAAGATTTTATTTATTTATTTATTTGACAGAGAGAAACACAGTGAGAGGGGAAACACAAGCAGGGGGAGTGAGAGAGGGATAAGCGGGCTTCCCATTGCAGGGAGCCTGATGGGGGGCTCGATCCTGAGTCTCCAGGATCATGACCTGAGCTGAAGGCAGACACTTAACGACTGTGGCACCAGGCACTCCAACCATAACAATTTTTTTAAAGTTGTATATTTTAAGCTAAGAATGCAGATAAAAAATAATCATACAAAGCTACTAGTTTTTTCCAGAAATAGGCAGAAAAAAAACCACCAAAAAATAGTATATGTAGAGAAGAGTTAGAAAAATAGTAGATCTAAATATAGCCATATTATTAAGGCTTAAAACAGATGGTTTAAGTGCCATTTTGTATCTTATATTCACTTGGAATATAAAACATTGAGAGACTAAAATCAAAGGATAGAAGGTGATATATCATGCAAACCCTAATCACAATAAGGTTATAGTAATTATCTTAATATCAGACAAAGTAGAAATCAATACAATGAGACTAGCAGGGATATTAAAGAACATCATGTGATAACAAATTGATTGATTCCCTGGGAAGACATTATAATTTTAAAATGTTAAGTTGGAAAGAGCCAAGATGCCCTTCCGCAGGCGAATGGATGAAGAAGATATGGTCCATATATACAATGGAATATTACACCTCCATCAGAATGGATGAATACCCAACTTTTGTATCAACCTGGAAAAGACTGGAGGAGATTATGCTAAGTGAAATAAGTCAAGCAGAGAAAGTAAATCATCATATGGCTTCACCTACTTGTGGAGCATAAGGAGTAACACAGAGGACATTAAGAGAAGGAAAAATATGTGAACTGGGGTAAATCAGAGAGGGAGATGAAGCAGGAGAGGCTGTGGACTCTGAGAAACAAACAGGGTTTTGGAAGGGAGCGTGGTGGGGGGAATGGGTGAAACTGGTGGTGGGTATTGAGGGCACGTATTGCATGGAGCACTGGGTGTGGTGCATAAACAATAAATCTTTGGACACTAAAAATATAAAATAAAATAAATTATTCTAAGAAATGTAAGTTTCTAAAGGACAAAGCTTCAAAATATATGGACAAATAGATGAATCCACAACTATATTTGAAGAATGTTTTCTGAGTAATTGATGGAAAAACACAGACTTAGTAGTTGATAAAGAAACACAAGATTTGAACAACCTATCAATCAACTTGACCTGGTTATTTATGGAACACTTTACCCAATAAAAGTAATGCACACAATCTTTTAAAGTAACACTTGTAGTATTTGTAACATTCATAAAGATAGACCATATTCTGGTTTACAAAACAGATATCCCCTTACTTAAAACAATTGGGACCATGAAAATTTTTCTGAAACTGCAACAGGAAAAAAAAAGTAATAGTAGAAAGTTATTTAGAAAGCCTGAAATATTTGCAAATTAATCAATGCACATTTTAGTAACCTATGAATCAAATAGATTATCCTAAGAATAATTAGATAAATATTTTGAATTGAGTAAAAATGAAAATGGAATGTATAGGAATTTGTGGGAGGCAGCTAAAGTAACACTCAAAGGGAAATTCAGAGCATTAAATACTTACATTGGAAAGGAAAAAGTATCTCAAATCAATATTCTGACATTCCAACTTAAGAAACTAGGAAAAGAAGAAAAAATCTAAATAAAGCAGAAAGAAGAGAATAATGTGATGACAGCATATATCAATTATATTGAGAACAGAAACAAAAGAGAAAATCAATTAAAGTCTGAGTCTTTGAAAAGGTCAATAAGTCTAATATATATTCATGTAGACTAACAAAAACAATAACAACAACAAACAAAGATACAAATTACAGATATCAGGGATGGAAGAAGGCATATCTCTGTAAATCCCATGGCCATTAAGAAGATAATACAGGGATATTATGAACAACTTTGTGCCAATAAGTTTGATAACTTAGATTATATGGATCAATTCATTATAAGATACTAATTACCAGAACTTTCTGAAAAATGCAACTAGAGGGCCCCTGGGTGTCTCAGTTGGTTAAGCCAGTGCTTTCAGCTCAGGTCATGATCCTGGAGTCCTGGGATTCAGTCCCGCATCGGGCTCCCAGCTCTGTGGGGAGTCTGCTTCTCTCTCTGACCTTCTCCCCTCTTTTGCTCTCTCTCACTCACTCTCTCTCTCTCTCTCTCAATAAATAAACTATTAAAAATGCAACTATATGTGATTCTAATATATCAAATAAATTAAAATTTTAATCTTAAAGTTTCCAAGAATAAAACCTCCAAACAAAAATGGTACTCCTGGTAATATACTGATATTTATGAAGTAAATAATGTCAGGTATATATAAAGCCTTCTAGAAAATATGAGAACATCAAATACTTCTAATCTCACTGTTTAGGGCTATTGAAGCCAAAATGAAACAAAATCAGACAAAAACATTAAAGGAAAAGTATTCCTCTGGAACACACTCAAAATTCCTTCACAGAATAGTAGCTGATTGGATTCAGGAAATATATATATTACATTTTGTCATTATATATTATATACATTACACAATATATATTATATTATGACCAAGTACAACTTTTCTCAGAAGCAAAACATTGTTTTACTATGAAAAAATAAATTTTATATACACTATTCACTAACAAATAAAGAAATGTGATTATTAACTTAACAGAGATAGAAAGGTACTTGACAAAATTAATATACATTCATGACAAAAACTCTGATTAAAGGAATAAAAGATAGTTTCCTCATCAGTACATAGCTTATCTACTATAGTCAACATTATACTTAGCAGTAAAAGACTGAAGGGTCTTTTCTCAAGAGCATAAATAATATCAAAGACATCTGCTTTCACAATTCCTATTTAATACCATAATGGAGGTACTAGCCAGCCCAAAGGTACAGTAAAAATAAATTCATACAGACTATAAAGGAAGAAATAAAAATCTTTATTTGCGGATAACAATCTTCTTTGTAGAAAATCCCCTAAAGAATCGGTCACAACTACTAGAACTAATAACTGTGCTTAGCAAGGTAACAGGCTATAAGGTAAATAAGAAAAATATACTTTTATTTCCATATGTTAGAAATAAATAACAGGCAATTGGAAAACAAAAAAAGGTATCATTTACAATAGCATAAAAAAAAAAAACTTCAGCACCGTATCTTCCAAAAAAATGAACTTAAATGAGTTATAGATAATGTAAAGGTAAAATGTAAAAAAAATCCTAGATGAGCACATGATAAAATCTTTGTGATTTTTGGTTGTGCAAACTTTCCTTTGATAGGAAACAGAACCAAGAAACCATTAAGAAATGATAAATTGGGCTTCATCAAAATTAAAATCTCTTGCTCTTCAAATGTCCTTGTCAAGGAAAGTAAAGTGAACCACAAACTTGGAGGAAAATATTTGCAAAACAATTATATGAAAATAGAGCAGCATTTTATAAATTTTACATATATTTTATATACACATACACATATATGAGTATATAAATACATATTTTTATTTTTTTATTTTATTTTTTTTAAAGATTTTATTTATTTGATAGAGAGAAATACAGCCAGACAGGGAACACAAGCAAGGGGAGTGAGAGAGGGAGAAGCAGGCTTCATGCCGAGCAGGGAGCCCGATGTGGGACTCGATCCCGGGTCTCCAGGATCATGACCTGAGCCGAAGGCAATTTCTTAACCAACTGAGCCACCCAGGCGCCCCTAAATACATATTTTTTTAAAATAACTTTAAAACTCAGTGATAGAAATCAAATTAATCCAATATAAAAATGGGAAAAACTTTTCTGACATTATCACATGAAAAGTTTCTCCAACCCCCTCCCTGGGTAAATGGGTGAAAATTATAAATTATCACTTAAAGTCTCTGAAATTGGTCTGAACTAGGGTCACAGAGTAAATGAAGAAACATTTATCAGGAAAATGAACTTTGGTACAGCCATTATAGAAAGCAGTATGGTAGACTCTCAAAAATGAAAATATGAATTATCATATGACCCAGCAATCTCATTCCTGGTTATATATAGTCACAGAAAATGAAAACAGGATATCAAAGAGCTATCTACAGATAGCTGGTCACTGCAGCATTATTCACAATAGTTAAGACATAAAAACAAGCTAAGTGTCCCTTAATGGATTAATGGATAAAGAAGATGTCACACACACACACACACACACACACACACACACACACACACACAGATATTCACTCATGAGAAAGAAGGAAATTCTGCCATCTGTGACATTGATGGACCTTGAGGGTATGATGTTAAGATAAGTCAGACAGAGAAACAGAAGTACTGTATATCACTTATATGTACAATTTAAAAGAACCAGACTTATTTTTTAGTTTTATTTATTCACTTGAGAAGGAGAGAATGAGAGAGAGAGAGAACACATGAAAGAGGGGAGGGTCAGGGAGAAGCAGACTACTTGAGATCCCAGGACTCCAGGATCATGACCTGAGCCAAAGTCAATCACTTAACCAACTGAGCCCCCCAGGCATCCTAAAAAAACCCAAACTTATAAAAACAGAAGTTGGGATGGTTGCTACCAGGGGCAAGGGGATGGGGGGGATTGGGGTGATGTAAAGGGTACAAGCTTGCAACTATCAAACAAATAAATAAACTTTCTGGAGATCTAAGATACAGCAGAGTGATTATAGTCAATAATACTCTATTACAAACCTCAAAGTTGCTAAGACAGTAGACTAGATCTTAAATGTTCTCACTGCAAATGATAATTATGGGATGTGATAAAGGTGATACCTAATGCTATGGTGGGAATCATACTGCAATGTAAAAGCTTATCAAGCTAATATGTTGTTTACCTTAAACTTACACAATGTTGTATGCCAACCATAACCTCAATAAAAACAAAATTTTTAAAAAAAGGAAATGAGCTAAAACTCAGTAAGAATAGTGAGAATGTGTGGCAAATGAATGAAAATCCACTTTCTTTTCTTTCTCCTCCCAGCTCAGTGTGACAGATGAGACCTGGCCTCAGAATGATAAATAGTAGCCAGCCAAATGGTTGTAGCTCAAAACTCAGGGATCTCTTACTCATTCCCACAGCTTACAGTTTGAGAACTATAGAATCTCCCAGGAGGGACAGGATTTCAGACTTTCTCATGCTACCCCAGCTGCAATTTTCAGAGGCTAACTGTTGCCAAGAGGTAGGAGTTCCCTTTTTTTCATTAACCTCCAATCATAAGTCATAGGCTCCCCTTGGATGCAGTGCCATGAGAATACTGGGGCCCTGATTGATCACCCTCATCGTGATTCCTTCATAAAGCAAAGTTCCCCACTGAGAGAGGCCAATCAAGAATGCCAGAGACACAGCTGTCCTACACTCCTGGCTGAGTTTTCATCAACTAAAGCAGGACTTACACTCAGGAGTCTGTCACTGTCCTCACTCCTGGCTCCAAGGGCCAAGTGTCTAAGATTTTGCCTATGGATTTAGGCAGACTGATGCTTTTCCAAAAGGAACTTTTGTCACAGAGCAAAGGTGTCTAGCCTAAGGATTCTCTTGAAAACAATCGAAGTTGTGGTGAAAAATAATTAAAGAGAAGACAGGTAGATTCATCAGAAATATAACTCAACCATAAGCCAGTTAGTCCACCTGAGAGAACCTGGGAAGGGCATAGGTAAGAGCCTTCCTAGGTTCAGAACAAATCACAAACACTGAATTAAAAAACTACTTGTAAAGGAGGGGTAATTTAACTGGGTCAGTCTGTGGGACAATTAACATCCTAGGTACTTTTAAAAACAATAAAGCAATTAACCACCAATTACTGGAGCTTAAAAACTGAATGTGGCAAGAGAAAAATATAGTAAATGAAGGCCCAGTGAAAACTCTGTTATTCCATAATGACTGCACTCATGTCCAAGACTGCACCTCTGATGAACCAAAAATCAAATGCTTCACACTGGTGGGCAGGGGGTGCAGATAGGCTTCACTAAAATTATCTGGACAATCAATACAAAAATAAACATTTAAATGACAACAATAAGCCCCAGAAGTGGGAAGACCAGAACTCAGAGTTGCTATGATGTTATTCTCTAAAGTGTCCAGTTTCCAACAAAAAAATCATGAGACGTGGAAACAACAACAACAAAACCCAGGAGAGTCTGATTTATACCCAGAGGGAGGGGGAGGAGACAACAGAAACTGCCTGTGAAAGTGAACAGAATTAGATTTAACAACAACAACAACAACAACAACAACAACAAATACCTTAGATCAGCCAGTATAACAATAATCAAAGAATGAAATGGAAGTATGCTTAAAAGTAAAATAATGCATAATGATAAAGACTCAGCAAATAGACAATAGGAATAATGAGATAGAAATTATGAAAAAGAACCAAATGGAAATCCTGGAGCTCAAAAGTACAATAACTGAAATAAGAATTCATTCAGGGGCTCAACAGTAGGTTTGAGTTTGATCTGAATCAAAGGAATTTGGAATAGATCAACTGAAATTACTCAGTCTGAGAAACAGAAAAACAAGTAAGAAAAATGCACCAAGTCTTAGAGAAATGTGGAGCACTATTAAATTCAATAACATCTGTGTAATGGGTATGTCAGAAGAAGAGGGGCACCTGGGTGGCTCAGTTGGTTTGGCATCAGACTCTTGGTTTTGGGTCAGGTCATAATACTGGGGTCATGAGACTGGCTCCCACCAGGCTTCACACTCAGTGGAGAGTCAGCTAGAAATTCTCTCTTCCTCTACCTCTTCCCCTGCCCCCTTGTGCACATGCTCTCTCTCAAATCAATCAATCAATCTTTTTTTAAGAATGGGAGAAAGAGACAGGAAAAGAAAAGTATTTGACAAATTAACACTAAAAATGAGCCAAATTTAGGGCACCTGGGTGGTTCAGTTGGTTAAGCTGCTCCCTTAGACTCAGGTCATGATCCTAGGGTCCTGGGATTGAGCCCCACATTGGATTCCCTGTTTGGCAGGGATCCTGATTCTCCATTTCCCTCTGCCTGCTGCCCTCTCTGCTTGTGCACTCTCATTCTCTGTCAAATAAATAAATAAAATCTTTTTAAAAATAAAAATTTTCCAAATTTAAAGAAAAACTTTCAGCTACACATTCAAAAAGCTCAGTGGACTCCATATGGAACAAATGAAATTCAAACATAGAGGCATTAGGCAAGATGGTGGAGAAGTAGGAGACCCTGTTTCAATGGGTCCCCTGAAGTGAGCTAAATATCTACCAGAACACTCTGAACACCTGTGAAATCAGCCCGAGATGTAAGACTACACACTCCTGGATCTCTATGGGGACAGAAGAGCATCAGTAGAGAGGTAAAGTGGAGTGACAGTGCTGAGACTGATTTTGGAGGATAAGCAGAAGGGGGAGGGGGCCACCAGAAGCAGCCCATTGTCAAGTAATACCCCAATACAAAAGTGGCCTGTGCTTGGTGACCAGCATCAACTTGGAGTCTGGTTAAAAGCACTCAAAAACAAAGGGTGTTAAGGGGCAACTGATGGAACCTGATGGCCACAGGCACGGACCTAAAATTGCATTCCTGGGACATCAATAGCTGGTGCCCGCTGGTTCGGGACCCAGCAGGAACTCCCTAAAACCTCGGCTTTTAGCCGCTTGCACCACCGCTTGGGCTGGGTGCACCCCTGCCTGAGCTAGAGGCCACTCATCCCACAGCCTTCTGGCAATGTGCAGGACTGTAAGGTCCTAGTGCACCCAGCTTAGTGTGAGCTCCAGACAGCAGTCCAGCAACACAGGCTCACACAAACCAATATTGCTCATGGTTTCTGTGGCATGGGGGTATAGAGACATGCGGGGGCCTCTGGGGACCACAAAGACAGTGACTCAGGGTGCAAACCACCTGCAAGAGGTGGCAGCGTGTGAGGGAGTGTGCAGAAGGAAGAGTCTGTGTGTCCCGGACCATCCAGAGGGGAACAGACTGAGGCTTCATTTTAAGATGGAGGTCTGGGTGCAGACAGCTTACTTTGTTCTGACTCTCTGAAAAGCTGCAAAAAGCCATAAAAGAACAAAAACCTCCAGAGAACAAAAGTCTGAAAACTGGTTTCCATAGAGCCCAGCCACTTGATAGGGGTAGGGAGACTCAGTCTAAGCAAGATTGACTGGAAAACAACATGGCAGACCCCTCCCCAAGAAGGCAAGCCAGAAGAACAAGAGAACAACCACCACAGGGTCTCCATTGTAAAACCCCAACATCTGGGACAAAACAATATATTAAGATCCTGGTACTGCCGGGCTACAGCTTTTCTTTTCTTTCTTTTTTAAAATTTATTTTCATTTAAAAATATATGTTTTTAATTTTTAAATTCGTTCTTACAATTCTTGTTCTTTAATTATTTTTTAACCTACTTATTATCAGAACGTGAAGTTTAATACAGCATTCCATAATTTTTTAACTTGAACTTTTTTCATACATATACCTGTGTCTCTTTCTTTCTTTCCCTTTTTTTTTTTTAAAGATTTATTTATTTGACAGAGAGAAACACAGCCAGAGAGGGAACACAAGCAGGGGGAGTGAGAGAGGGAGAAGCAGGCTTCCTGCTGAGCAGGGAGCCCGATGTGGGACTCGATCCCGGATCTCCGGGATCATGACTTGAGCCGAAGGCAGCTGCCCAACCAACTGAGCCACCCAGGTGCCCCATCTTTCCCTTTTTTTAATATACGTATAGATATAAGCTTTAAGGTAGTCCTTCTTTCCTATTCAATACTACCCCATATATAAACTAGTTCTAAGTTCCCTATATGTCTAGTTGAGCCCTCTAACAAAAATAACAAGATACACCCAGGAGGAACTGAAATACTTTCCTCACCCACATCAAGGGTTAGTAACCACCTTCCCATCTTATCCTTCTGTCCATGTTTCTGCATATTTGTTTTTGCCTTTGTACTATATAAATCTTATTTGGGGGGATCGTTTGGGCCGGGGTTTGCTTTTTCTATGTCTTTTACTTTTAATGGTCTTTTGTTTATTCTTTTTTGTTTTTGTGCCATATAAATCCTACCTTTGGGGCCCATTTTACCTGGGTTTTTCTTTTTTCTTGTTTTCTTTCTCTTTTTGCTTTCTTCTTCCATTTTGGTGGTGACTTCGATTGCTCTAAAACCTTCCAAGGGGCAACGTGCCTGGATTGAGGTTGATATATTCAGCTATACATCCCCTCAAACACCCCTCACCTACATGACTTAGAGGAGGAACACCCAACAGAAGAAAAATTCAGACTGAAACCTCTGTCACAGAACTACTGGATATGGACATAAACAGTATGATAGGAATGGAATTCAGGGTAGCAATTATCCAAGCAATGGCTAAGTTGGAAAAGACCATTGAGGCACAGGGATCAAGAAATACAGATAAGAGATACAGAGATATGATTACTGGGAGGAGGATTAAATGGACTCTGCCTTTGTCTCTCTTGACTGACAGGGGCCCCAGCCTTTTATTATTTAAAAGTGAGGAAGTTGGGTTGTGCAGTTAAATCTTTAACGGCTTTTGCACCTGCCCTAGAGACAGGATTAGTATTGTTACTGCAGGGTACAGAGTGATTGCTTAAACTCACAGAAGTTGAGACCATTGAGGCACAGGTATCAAGAAATACAGATAAGAGATACAGAGATATGATTACTGGGAGGAGGATTAAATGGAACTATACGTCTTGAATAAGCACACAAAGGACATATTGCCCCGACCCACAGGGTACATGGCTTTTCGGATTCTAGGCGGGGAAGGCCCAGAGGGGCTTTCATTCACATTCACAGGTACCTCCACCAAAGTTTTCCGGTGGCTTGGGCATGGCGGGAGGGGCACTGTCCCCGACAAAGAGGAAAGAACTCAAGAGAGACACAGAACAGAAATTTACAGAGGCAATCTATAGACCAAGGACTTCACAAGCAACATGATGTCAATAAAAATTTATCTTTTAATAATCACTCTCAGCGTGAATGGCCTAAATGCTCCCATAAAATGGCACAGGGCACACTGGATAAAATGACAGGACCCATCCATATGCTGTCTACAAGAGATGCATTTTGAATCTAAAGATACATCCAGACTGAAAGTGAGGGGATGGAGAGCCATCATTCAGGCCAACGGGCCTCAAAAGAAAGCTGGGGTAGCAATCCTCATTTCAGATACATTAGATTTTAATCTAAAGACTGTAGTCAGAGACACAGAAGGACAGTACATCATCCTTAAAGGGTCTATCCACCAAGAAGATCTAACAATTGTAAATATTTATGCCCCCAACATGGGAGCAGCCAACTACATAAGCCAACTGTTAAGCAAAATAAAGAGTCATATTGATACAAATACATTAATTGTAGGAGATCTTAACATACCATTCTCAGTACTGGACAGATCATCTGAACAGAAAATCAACATAGAAACAAGGGCTTTGAGTGACACATTGGACCAGATGGATCTCATAGATATATTCAGGACATTCCATCCTAAAACAACAGAATACTCATTCTTCTGGAGTGCACATGCAACTTTCTCCAGAATAGACCACATACTAGGTCACAAATAAGGGCCCAATCAATACCAAAACATTGAGATTATTCCCTGAATATTCTCTGACTACAATGCCTTGAAACTGGAACTCAACTACAAGAAAAAGTTTGGAAGGAATTCAAGCACTTGAAAGCTAAAGACTATCTTGCTCAAGAATGTTTGGATCAAACAGGGAATCAAAGGAGAACTTAAAAACTTCATAGAAGCCAATGAGAATGAAGATACATTGATCCAAAACCTATGGGATATGGCCAAGGTGGTCCTAAGGGGAAAATATATAGCCATCCAAGCCTCACTCAAAAAAATTGAAAAATCCCAAATGCACCAACTCCCTTTATACCTTAAAGAACTGGAATATCAACAAGAAATTAAGCCAACCCCACACACAAGAAGGGAAATAATTAAGATTAGAGCAGAGATCAATGAATTAGAACCTAGAGATAAAGTAGAATACATCAACAAAACTAGAAGCTGGTTCTTTGAAAGAATTAATAAGGTCGATAATCCATTGGCCAAACTAATTCAAAAGAAAAGAGAGAGGACCCAAATAAATAAAGTTATGAATGAAATGGGAGAGATCACGACTAACACCAAGAAATGGAAACAATCATTATAAATTACTATCAACAGTTATATGCCAATAAGTTAAACAACCTAGAAGATATAGATGCATTCCTAGAAACCTGTAAACTTCCAAGACTGAAACAGGAAGAAATTGACAACCTGAATAGACCCATAACCAGTAACGAGATTGAAGCAGTGTTCAAAAACCTCCCAAAAACCAAGAGCCCAGGACCTGACAGATTCCCTGGGGAATTCTCCCAAACATTCAAAGAAGAAATAATACCCATTCTCCTGAAGCTGTTTCAAAAAATAGAAACAAATGGAAAACTTTCAGACTCTTTCTGTGAAGCCAGCACTACTTTAAGGCCAAACCAGGCAAAGACCCAATCAAAAAAAAGAAATTCAGACCAATATCTCTGATGAATATGGATGCCAAGATCAAGATTTTTTTTTAAGATTTTTTTTATTTATTTGACAGAGAGAAACACAGCCAGAGAGGGAACACAAGCAGAGGGAGTGAGAGAGGGAGAAGCAGGCTTCCCACTGAGCAGGGAGCCCGATGTGGGACTCGATCCAGGGTCTCCGGGATCATGACCTGAGCTGAAGGCAGTCGCCCAACCAACTGAGCCACCCAGGCGCCCCCAAGATCAAGATTCTTAACAAGATCCTAGCTAATAGGATCCAGCAGTACATTAAAAAGATTATCCACCATGACCAGGTGGGATTTATCCCTGGGATGTAAGGGTGGTTCAACATTTGCAAATCAGTCAATGTGATAGAACAAATCAATAATGAAGAGAGAAGAATCACATGGTTCTCTCAATTGATGCAGAAAAAGCATTTTACAAAATACAACATCTGTTCCTGACCAAAACTTTTCAAAGTATAGGGATAGAGGGAACATTCCTCAACCTCACAAAATCTGTCTACGAAAAACCCACAAGGAATATTCTTCTCAATGGGGAAAATCTGGCAGCCTTCCCATTGGGATGAGGAACAAGACAAGGATGCCCACTATCACTACTGTTATTCAACATAGTGTTAGAAGTTATAGCAACAACAAGCAGACAACAAAAAGAAATAAAAGGTATTCAAATTGGCAAAGAAGAAGTCAAACTCTCTCTCTTCGCAGATGACATGATACTATATGTGGAAAACCCAAAAGACTCTACCCCCAAACTACTGGAACTCATACAGCAATTCAGTGATGTGTCAGGATATAAAATCAATGCACAGAAATCAGTTGCGTTCTTATACACTAACAATGAAAATATAGAAAGGGAAATTAGAGAATTGATTTCATTTACTATAGCACCAAAATGCATAAGATACCTTGGAATAAACCCAACAAAGGAAGTTAAGGATATGTACTCGAGGAACTACAGAAAACACATGAAAGAAATTGAAGAAGACACAAAAAGATGGAAGAGCATTCCATGCTCATGGATCAGAATAATAAACATTGTTAAAATTTCTATACTTTGCAGAGAAATCTCTACTTTCAATGCCATCCCAATCAAATTTCCACCAATATTTTTCAAAGTGCTGGAACAAGCAATCCTATAATTTATATGGAACCAGAAAAGACCACCAATGGCTAAGGAAATGTTGAAAAAAAAAAACAAAAACAAAGAGCTACTGTATGTCCCAGCAATCATACTACTTGGTATTTTCCCCAAAGATACAAAATGGCAAACTAGCAAGCTTTAAGCTTTTGCTTCAGCACAGAAACGGTAAATAATCAGAAACCGACTAAATTAATTTTGTAGTAGCTCTGGTAGTCAGTCAAAGCACTATAGCAACTAAATGGAAGCCCAAACAAGGAGAAAGCCTGAAATAGGTAAGAATCTTTTTCTTTAACAACAGGTTTTGATGAGGATGTGGAGAAAGGGGAACCCTTCTGCATTGTTGGTGGGATGCAAACTAGCACAGTCACTCTGGAATACAGTATGCGGGTTCTTCAAAAAGTTAAAGATATAACTACCTATGACCCAGGAATTACACTATTAGGCATTTAACCAACAAATACAAAAATACTAATTCAAAGGGATACATGCACCCCGACATTTATTGCAGCATTCTCAACAACAGCCAAGTTATGGAAAGAACCCAAATGTCCATCAACTGATGAATTGATAAAATTGTGGTACATATATACAATGGAATGTTATTCAGCCATCAAAGAGAATGAAATCTTGCCATTTGCAACAATATGGATAAAGCTAGAGAATATAATTCTAAGTGAAATAAGTAAGTCAGAGATAGATAAATACCATATAATTTCTCTCATATTGGAATTTAAGAAACAAAACAAATGAGCAAAGAGAAAAAAGAGAGGCAAACCAAGAAATAGACTTTTTACTATAGAGAACAGGATGATTGTTACCAGAGTGGAGGTGGGGGGCTGAAATAAGTGATGAGGATTAAGGAGTGTACTTGTGATGACCATGGAGTGTTGAATGGAAGTGTTGAATCACTATACTATGCACCTGAAACTAACATTACAATGTAGGTTAATTAACTAATTTAAAAAAAAAACTTTTTAAAAAGAACCTTTTTTCTTTACTTCTTTTATTTTCTGTATCTGCAGTCCCAAATCGTAGGATTATTAAGAAGGGATTAAAAGGTCAGTGAGCTTGAAGTATCTCAAATAACATAGTGGCTATATATTCTGGAATTTTCTGGATACCATATACAAGCAATCACATCTTGAAATGGTTTTCCTTGTAAAATCAGCTTGATATGGACAAAGTCAACCTTTGGCAAATTGTGGACAAGTGGTTTATCATCAAAGCTCCCCACGAGCATATTATGTTCGGTCCTCAGCACAACGAGAGGAATTCTTCCTCTCCCTGCATTTTAGATTGCTTGTACCTCCATTTTTTTATTTCATCATCTGTTTGTTTCTATATTAAACCTACGAGTGTCAAACTAAAACTTAAGGTATCCTGGTATTATGAAAGTTATTATTTTGGGTCAGATTGACTATTTCATAACAATGAAGACTGAGCATTGCAAATGAATAACGATAGAAAAGGAAGGAAGAAAGGGAGGGAGGGAGGATGGAGAAAGGGAAGATGAGAAAAGCAATCATGAAAGTGTGGGGATTAGCCAACATACTCTTTGTATTTAGTATTGCTATATATGTTAAGAAAGAGGACAGATCTCTCACTGCTATGAACTCAGAGATGGGAAGGCTGGCCTCAGGTTGGAACAGAGCCTTCCTTGTCCATGACTCATATCCATCCATCCATCCATCCATCCATCCATCCATCCATCCATTTATAGGCATTTCTCAGTACCTATTATGAATTAAACATTGTAGTAGATCCTAGAAGCCCATAAATGAATGCAAAATTCTTTCCTAACTGAATTTATGTATTTACTTATTTTTTTAAAAATGTAAGAGAACAGGCATGTAAGGCCTAAAGAAGCATGTGATTAGAATGTTGGGGGAAGAATTTGAAACTATGGGCATGCTGTCCTGAATTCTGTGAGGAAAGATTAAATTTTTCTAAAGACTTTCTAGCTAAAGGTCATACTATTTTAATTAATCCTTACCAACATTTATTTAATATTGAAAGAATGTCTGAATCCCAAAGGTCATGCAACAACAAAAACCACTCATTATTCTGAAATTTAAAAGGTGGCAACAATGTTATTAACTTGGCCTTGTTGCTAAGATTATTAGGTATCATATTCAACTATCCATTTATGTTTCTTTTAAAAAGAGGCTATATCTGGAGTACCTAGTTGGCTCAGTTTGTTAGCAGCTGCCTTATTTCAGGTCATGATCTCAGGATTTGTTATTGAGCCCCACGTCAGGCTCCCTCCTTGCTGGGAAGTCTGCATTTGCTCTCCTTCTTCCCCTCCCCCATGTTCAGGAGCACTCTCCCCCCCCTTTCTCAAATAAATAAATACAATCTTTAAAAAAAAGTGGCTGTATCCACTTCACTTATTGGATCAAATGGTTTTTTTAGAATGCCATATTGAGAATAATAGACTTTGAAACATTTAGAAAACTAAATATATTTTTTAAAGGTTTTATTTATTTATCTGGGTGAGAGAGAGAACAAACAGGGGGAGGGACAAAAGGAGAGAGAAGTAGACTCCCGGCTGAGCAAGGAGCTTGATGTAGGGCTTGATCCTAGGGCTCTGGGATCATAACCTGAGCTGAAGGCAGACACTTTTTTTTCTTTCTTTTTTATTGTGTTATGTTAGTCACCATAAAAGACATCATTAGTTTTTGATGCAGTGCTCCAAGATTCATTGTTTATGTACAACACCCAGTGCTCCATACAATATGTGCCCTCCTTAATACCACCAGGCTCACCCATCTCCCCACCCCCTCCCTTATAAAACCCTCAATTTGTTCCTCGGAATCCACAGTCTCTCATGGTTTGTCTCCCCCTCCGATTTCCACCAATTCATTTTTCCTTTCCTTCTCTTAATGTCCTCCATGTTATTCCTTATGCTCCACAAGTAAGTGAAACCATATGATAATTGACTTTCTCTGCTTGACTTATTTCACTCAACATCATTTCCTCCAGTCTCATCCATGCTGATGCAAAAGTTGGGTATTCTTCCTTTCTGATGGCTGAGCAATATTCCATTGTATATATAGACCACATCTTCTTTATCCATTCATCTGTCGAAGGGCATCTCAACTCTTTCCACTGTTTGGCTATTGTGGACATTGCTGCTATGAACATTGGGGTACATTTGGCCATGCTTTTCACTACATTTGTATCTTTGGGTAAATACCCAGTTGTGCAATTGCAAGGTCATAGAGTATATCTATTTTTAATTTTTTGAAGAATCTGCACACAGTTTTCCAAAGTGACTATACCAAATTGCATTCCCACCAACAGTGTAAGAGGATTTCCCCTTTTTCCACATCCTCTCCAACATTTGTTGCTTCTTGCCTTGTTAATTTTGGCCATTCTGACTGTGGTGTAAGGTGGTATCTCAATGTGGTCCTGATTTGAACTTCCCTGATGGCTAATGAACATTTTTTCATGTGTCTGCTAGACATTTGTATGTTGAAGTCAGACACTTAACCAACTAAGCCACCACGATGCCCCAAAATAAGTGTACTCTTAATCCCCTTCACTTATTTCACCCATTCCCCCCACCTGTCTCCCCTCTGGTAACCATTATTTATTCTCTATAGTTTAGATATTTTATGGTTTGTCTTTCTTTTTTCCTTTGTTTGTTTTGTTTTATAAGTTCCACATATGAGTGAAATCATACCATATTTGTCTTTCTCTCATTGGCTTATCTTTTTAGCATTATGCTGTCAAGATCCCTTCATACTTTTGCAAATGGGAAGATTTCATTCTTTTTATGGCTGAATAATATTCCATGAGATATACCACATTTTCTTTATCCATTCATCTATTAATGGACATTTAGGTTCTTTCTATAATTTGGCTATTGTAAGGAATGTTGCAATAAATATAGGGGTACCCGTATACCTTCAAATTAGTGTTTTTGTATTTTGAAGGTAAATACCCAATAGTTTGATTCCTGGGTCATAGCATAGTTCTATCTTTAATCTTGCTGAGAAAGTTCCATAACATCTTTTTTTAAAAAAAAGATTTTATTTATTTATTTCACAGAGAGAGCAATCACAAGTAGGCAGAGAGGCAGGCAGAGAGAGAGGAGTAAGCAGGCTCCCTGCTGAGCAGAGAGCCAGATGCTGGCCTCAATGGGATCATGACCTGGGATCATGACCTGAGCTGAAGGCAGAGGCTTTATTTAACCCACTGAGTCACCCAGGCGCCCCATAACATCTTTTTAAAAAAGATTTTATTTATTTGACAGAAAGATAGTGAGAGCAGGAATGTAAACAGAGGGAGTGGAACATAAGCAGGGGGAGTGGGAGAGGGAGAAGCAGGCTTCTCACTGAGAAGGGGTCCTGATGTGGGGCTCCATCCAAGGACCCTGGGATCATGACCTGAGCCAAAGGCAGATGCTTAATGACTGAGCCACCCAGGTGCCTCCATACGTCTTTTCAATAACAGTATAGAAACAATGTTTTTCAGACTCACAGAAGGATTATCTAAGGTTATGTACTTTGACTTACTACTTATCTACCATTGGTTCAAGTTCCCAGTGTTAGTGAAGTTACATGATAATATGTAATTTTTTTGATAGAGATATAAATTACTTCTCTTCAGTAGAAAATAATCACCCAAAGCTTATTTTTTAAACTACTTAAAAAACTACCTTTGTTTTTAAACTAGTAATTGTATCCTAGTCTTCTTCTATTAACCTTATAGGGGAGGAAAAATTTTCCTCAACCCTATTAGGGTGCCTTGCTAACAAAGACAAATTAACAGAAGAAAAAAAAACCCACAAAATTTTAAGTTTTATGTGGCATGGGGAACTTTCATAAAGAAACAAAAAGTTCCAGAAAAACAGACCTGAATATTTTAATTCTAGGCTTGATAGAGAATAGATAGTTGTGGAGGAATGTGATAGGTTAATAAGTATGAAGCAATTGTACTAAATTAGAGGAAATTTAACAAGACTTGCTTGTTAAGATTCTTCTTGTCTTTGAAGACAAGGATGTTCCTTTCCTCTAGGTAGAAGGAAGACACATCTCACAAGGGAATATTAGGACCTGTTTCTGGGGAGAAAGACCAGGTATGAGGGGTGAGAAGTGGGGAGGTCAGAATGACCTTCCTGCTTCTGCTGTTTTCTTTTTTTTTTCAAACTCTTCCAGACTAACATATTCATACTCAGTTGTCATATTTTGGAGGTTGTGTGTTCTGAACCTTATCAACGTGCTCATAAATATCTAACTCTCCAGATTCTTTTAGAACTAGTTTACCATTTTACCGGTTTTCACAACAATAAATAATTTGACATGTATTGAACTTATATTGGTATGAATGAAGTTTTTAACTTTTTGGAAGTTTTACTTTATCAGAAAAAGAAGGGAGAAAAAAACACGTTGTTACAAAGAACTGTCCTATAAAATTATTTTGTTTAAGAGCTTTATTTGTTATAGAATGTGGCCACTGTCATATCTGCATATTCATGTCTTCAGAAAAAAAGAAATTTAATTTGTATCCTGGCCTGCATGATCAGCTGTAAGTAAACAGATGTATTACACAGAAACACATCAGAAAAAAAAGATTCCTCCTTGCCATGCTGATGTCAAGAAACATGAATACATTTGTCTCACAGGTGAATGATATTATACTAAACTTCTCTATTTTATCGGTGTTAGACTAACATAATCAAATCTAAGTTCTAACCAGTGATACTATGAAATAGCTCCATAGGAATTTAGTGATTCAATTTTAATGAAAACAAAAGCAATCAAATGCAAAGGTGAACATTCTACATTACCATAATTGAAAATGAAACAATGATAAGAAAAATATAAGAAATGTTTTAGAATGTTGATATCTTGTCAATGTTCTTCAATTTCTTCATGGCAGCAATGGTGGGGCACCAACTTTGTTTCTATTATAGAAAAAGCAGAGCAAAAAAAAATGTTATTCCCTAAAAATATATACAATAAGTTGGTCTTAGAAAACACAAGTTATCTAGCTAATGTTATAAATGTCATATTTTGGTTCTCAACTCTGTTATACCAGAAGCTAGCAGGTTGGTTCTTAATATTTACCTTGAACTATCCCATTTTTTGAGATAAACCACTTTTCTAATTTAAACAAGTCAACTGCCTGACTGAGGGATAAAAGCCTGGCATTAATACAAATAACTCCTTACTGTTAAATTTTATATATTTGGCAAGAGTGGTAGACACACTTATAAAACAGGAAAGAAATCCAAACTGAAAAGGACAATCACTGACATTTACTCAGTATTTGTGAAGTTGAGGAAAAACAATGGTATCACAATAGATAAATATGATACCCTGTCTTTTCCAGCTACATTAAGTTAAAGTATAGCCATTCCGATTTGTATAATCAGAAGTAAGCATGCTATTGAAACAAGAAGTCCTGTAACTAACTGATCATGATATCCACTTAGATAGCCTCCAGCATCTGTCATTAGAATGAATTTGGTGCTCATAGGCTTTTTAAGATTGCAGCATTTAATTGAGACTACCAATAGAATGGCAGGAGACAGAAAAATAGCAGCATTTCCCATATAACTGAAATGGTTGCAGTCATTTGTTTTATTCCAACATGGACTGGACTGGAAGAGATCATTTTCTCATTTAAAAAATAATCCAGTGGCACCCTGGTGGCTCAGTTGGTTGAGCAACCTACTCCTGCTTTCTGCTCTGGTTATGATATTGGAGTCATAAGGTAGAGCCCCACGCTCAGTGCAGTCTGCTTAGGATTCTGTCTCCCTCTCCTTCTGCCCTTCCTCCTGCTCATACTCTCTGTTTCCTCTCCCAAATAAATAAATCTTTAAAAAAATAAAAATAAAAAATAAAAATAATTCAAACTAGCCTAGAATATAGCCCCTTGCCAAAAAGATGACAGCACTAATATTATTCCTGAATGTAAGTACCCCTAGATAATATTTCTTTGCTTCATAACCTTTAGATTTTGCCAACAGTGTACATTTGTACCCATATACCACATGCTCATAGTAAGGGAATTGTCCTGTATTTCCTGATTGATTAAATCTTACCACTTCATTTTGACTTTATTGCTTTTTAGCCTGGTGAGAAACCTACATGGATTCAGTGGTAAGATAATATCAAAGTCTCTACCCTCCTACTTAGATTTATATATTTTGAGTATGACATTTTGAATTTACCTTTAAAGTTGAGGTTTTCTCTCTTTCCAACCTCTGTATTTTTTTTTAAAGATTTTATTTATTTGACAGAGAGAAACACAGCCAGAGAGGGAACAAAAGCAGGGGGAGTGAGAGAGGGAGAAACAGGCTTCCCACCCAGCCTGCAGCCCAATGTGGGACTCAATCCCGGGTCTCCGGGATCTTGACCTGAGCCGAAGGCAGTTGCTTAACCAACTGAGCCACCCAGGCACCCCTCCTACCTCTGTATTTTTAAACAGTGTGAAGTTCCAAATTTCTTTTTATAATCAGTACAGAAGAATTCATTTTGTACACACCAGTAAAAACTGGAGTTCTCAGCAAGGCTGTCTTATCCTGTAAGTGTCACTTTTCATAACTGGCATAACAGCAGAAGAATTGAAGTTGTAATTTGTTCATCAAACCCCACACCAAGATTTTCTGCCTGCCCAAATAATACTATTCCATGACCATTTACCCAGCTATAGTTGTTACTGTAGCTCTGATACCTATGAATAGAAAAACATTATTCATTCCTTAAATCATTTCTTTTGCTCATTATCATCCTATACATATGCCATCAGACTGGATAGAATTTTTAAAGACATTCAAAATGCTAATGACAGCTTTTTCTGGCAGCACTTTGAGTATGTTAAATACATTGCAGTTTGCATCCCATCAAAAAAGCAGAGCAACAAAAAGTACTACATTGAGAAAAATCGTGTTTAGTTTCATTATTAAAAATACCAGTTCTAAGGTATACACGTATCACAAATGCCAAGAAGAGACAACTGATCTGGTCTAGGAAAAAATACCATTCATGATAAAATTTCAACTCTCCAAAAGTAAACTTTAAAAGATTTCCAAAGATATACATAGTGCATTCCCTTTCTTGAATCTCCCATTCAGAATAAATTTGTTCTAACATAATCTTAAAGCATCAGAGTACAGCTGAAATTTCCTGGTACATAAATGTGTTAAATTTCAACATAGCTTCTTCTACTTGGAATCCAAGGGCCTTATACCAAATAATCTATCTGCAGCCTTTTGTTTCCCCTGACTAAAACAAAACAAAACAAAAAACAACCCACATTAGGTATAAAAAAGATACAATGATAATTATCTTTAGCAATATTTTTTGTTAGAGTATTTTAAGATTGCAACAGAATCTGATACCTATGATTGTAGACTTTAAAGAACTTGCCACTGGGGCGGGTAAGTATTTAAAAACTCACAATTAACATTTTGTGTCTATTTCAGCTCCTTAAGGGAATTATTTAAGGCAATACATATTTTTTTTGTAGAAACTACAACCACAAGTGTCACTTTTCATGGTCTTCCATGATTTAAGAAATAAAATGAAGAAAAAATTTTGTTGTAATATTGTCTATCTATTTATGTTTACTTTTCTCTCCTACTGGTTTTTCTTTCCTTTAGAATAGTTGTTTAAAATTTAGCTTCTGTTTTGTCTCCATTGTCTTTATATCTCTGATACTGGGAGAAATAATCTCTGTTCCTCACCTTCATTCATGCCATGATAGACAGCAGAATGAGCAGGAGAATTCATGGAAGCCTTCCTAGACTGGGACAACTAGCAATGATTTAACCATTCACCAGAATGATAGGCAAACACACAAATATCCTGCTAAAATTGAACTAAATGTGTCATGCCATGTGTTACCTCTCCCTAACTGGATCTTAAAATTACCTGGAACCATACCAGTAGGAAATTGTAACAAATAAGTGAAATGACATAGATAAACAATTTATCAGTTAGTTTGATATCCTTTGTTTAAGGGAAACAACCCATGTATGGGGGTGTGTACAGTAACTCACAAGTAGTGAGTGAACACTCTTCCCTAGAATTTTGTGCAAGCAAGAGTTTTATAGAGTATTAGAAGCAGCAATGTGGGAACAGGGTGTGGTGGGCTAGGAGGTCAGGGGTTTCCTGGGAAGGCTAGCAGGTTCTGTTTTCTAGGGTTAAGTGAATTAGCTAAAGCTGAGTTGGAGGATTGTGATTGATGTATGTTATGATTCCTTGACATGGGTTTCCCTGCAAATATGGGCTGACTTAGGTTTAGATGTGTTATGTGGGCCACACCACTGGAGCAGCCTCCACTTTGTTGGTCCAATATACAAATTTCCTCTATCAGATAGAAATTCAAAGTAACAATGATCTTAAACAATTGGGGTTAAATTATCTCTTTTAGATGCTGTCATTTACTAACTTAGATTTTTAAAACTAAGAGTTGTCGATGCCTACCAACTTTGATTTTTAAAACTAAGCTTTGAACTAAGGGTTGTCAATGCCTTCTCTTAATTCTAACTTTTTTTTTTACAAACATATACCTTTTATAGACCTCTGTTCTAGACTTGGACTTCTTTGGTTGGATGAAAGATTTATCAGATGTCAGTTTCTTGTTTGTGCTCTTCTGCTCATTTCCATCTTACATTTTTCATACCAATGGATGGTTACTAGAATAATCTCCCATATGTAGGCTTTACTGAGGTGTTGCTATCCAATTTATACATTTGTTACCACATATCAAACTGTGGTACTTCACTGTGTACAAGAATTACCTTTTATTTTTGGAACTGATGGCTCAACAGGTAAGGCCAATGGGGGCAGTATTTTCTCAGAAAGGGAAAACAAAATACTATCATAGTGAAAAGATATGAGCTACAAACAATTATATGATTGGATAACTTAGATATCATAGGGCTTGAAAACATATAAAGTTTTATTTGCTTTATAATTGCTTAACAACATTATCTAAGAGAGAGTGGCCATAAAATGTAAAATTCTCTTCCTACCTCCCCCAAAGGAGTGCCAAATTTAAAAGTGAGCTCAGTGACAAAGATTTTCTCCTCCACTAAACTCTATTCATTTCTCCCAGAGCTGTTTTTCTGAGTAAACAAGAACACCTGGATTTGGAAACACCTGGATTCCAAAACTGGACTTTACAGAAAAGATCCTTTTTCCCATTGGACATCCTTTCCTGCTTTGTTGAAGATTAGTTGACCATAGAGTTGAAGGTCCATTTCTGAGCTGTCTATTCTCTTCCACTGATCTATGTGTCTGTTTTTGTGCCACTGCCATACTGCCTTGATGATTACAGGTTTGTAATAGAGCTTGAATACTGGAATTGTGATGCCACTAGCTTTGGTATTCTTTTTCAACGTTCCTCTAGCTATTTGGGGTCTTTTCTGGTTCCATATAAATTTTAGGATTATTTGTCCCATTTCTTTGAAAAAAAATGATGGTATTTTGGTAGGGATTACATTAAATGTGTAGATTGCTTTAGGTAGCATAGACGTTTCACAATATGTGTTCTTCCAATCCATGAGCATTTGTGTCTTCCTTAATTTCTTTCATGAGTACTTTATAGTTTTCTGAGTTGGTTCTATGGTTCTGTTTAGGTTTTCTATTTCTTCCTGGTTCAGTTTTGATAGTTCTCTATGAATGCATCCATTTTTTCCAGACTGTCAAATTTGCTGATATATAGTTGCTCATTATATGTTCTTTTTTTAGATTTAATTTTATTTTTCCATTGCTCCAAGATTCATTGTTTATGCCCCACACCTAGTGCTCCATGCAATACGTGCCCTCAGTACCCACAACCAGGCTCTCCTATCCCCTCATCCCCTTCCCTCTGAGACCCTTAGTTTGTTTCTGAGTTCAAAGTCTCTCATGTTTCATTTCTCTCCCTGAATTACCCTACTTCCCATTTACTTTCTCCTACTGTCCTCTATATTACCTCTTATGCACCACATTAAGTGAAACCGTGTGATACTTGACTTTCTCTACTTGGTTTATTTCACTCAGCATAATCTCTTCCAATCCAGTCCATGTTGCTACAAAAGTTGGATATTCATCCTTTCTGATGGAGGTGTAGTATTCCATTGTATATATGTACCACATCTTCTTTATCCATTCATCTGTTGAAGGGCACCATGGCTCTTTCCACAGTTTGGCAATTGTGGCCATTATTGCTATGAACATTGAGGTACATATGGCCTCTTCACTACATCTGTATCTTTGGGGTAAATACCCAGTAGTGCAATTGCAGGGTCATGGGGTAGCTCTATTTTTAATTTTTTAAGGAATCTACACTCTTTTTGAAAGCCGCTGCACCAACTTGCATTCCCACCAACAGTGAAAGAGGGTTCCCCTTTCTCCGCAGCCTCTCCAACACTTGTTGTTTCCTGTCTTGTTAATTTTGGCTCGTAATATGTTCTTATAATTGTATTTCTTTGGTGTTGGTTGTGATCTCTCCTCTTTAATTCATGATTTTATAAATTAATTAATTTATTAACTTTCTCTTTTCTTTTTGATAAGTCTTTGATAAGGAGTTTATCAATCTTGTTAATTCTTTCAAAGACCCAGCTCCTACTTTTGTTGATTTGTTCTACTGTTCTATTGGTTTCTCTTTTATTGTTTTTTCTCTGATCTTTATTCTTTCTCTTCTCCTCCTGGGTTTAGGCTTTTTTTTTTCTTTTTCCTCCAGCTTCTTTAGGTGTAGGGTTAGGTTGTGTACTTGAGACCTTTCTTATTTTTTCTTGTATTGCCATATAATTTTCTTTCAAGACCGCCTTTGCTGTGTCCCAAAGATTTTGAACAGTTGTGTTTTCATTTTCATTTGTTTCCATGAATTTTTTAATATTTTCTTTAATTTCCTGGTTGACCTATTCATTCTTTAGTAGGATGCTTTTTAGCCTCCATGTGTTTGAGTTCTTTTCAACTTTCCTCTTGTGGTTAAGTTCTAGTTTCAAGGCCCTGTGGTTTGAAAATATGCAGGGAATGATCCCAAACCTTTGGTATGAGTTGAGACCTGATTTGTGACCCAGGATGTGATCTATTCTGGAGAAAGTTTCATGTGCACTAGAGAAGAATGTGTATTCCATTGTTTTGGATGGAATATTTTAAATATATCTGTGATGTCCATCTGGTCTAGTGTGTCATTTAAAGCCTTTATTTCCATTGCTGTGATGAACATTGGGGTGCATATGGCCCTTCTTTTCACTACATCTGTATCTTTGGGGTAAATGCCCAGTAGTGCAATTGCAGGGTCATAGGGTAGCTCTAGCTTTAATTTTTTAAGGAATCTCCACACTGTTTTCCAAAGCGGCTGCACCAGTTTACATTCCCACCAACAGTGTAAGAGGGTTCCCCTTTCTCCGCAGCCTCTCCAACACTTGTTGTTTTCTGTCTTGTTAATTTTGGCCATTCTGAATGGTGTAAGGTGGTATCTTAGAGTGGTTTTGATTTGCATTTCCCTGATAGCTAGTGACGCTGAACATTTTTTCATGTGTCTGTTAGCCATTTGTATATCTTCTACCGAGAAGTGCCTCTTCATGTCTCTTGCCCATTTTTTGATGTGTTCATCTTCTTTTTGGGTGTTGAGTTTGAATAGTTCTTTATAGATCTTGGATACCAGCCCTTTGTCTGTAGTGTCATTTGCAAATATCTTCTCCCATTCTGTGGGTTGCCTCTTTGTTTTGTTGATCGTTTCCTTTGCTGTACAGAAGCTTTTTATTTTGATGAAGTCCCAGAAGTTCATTGTCGCTTTTGTCTCCTTTGCCTTTGGAGACGTGTCTTGAAAGAAGTTGCTGTGGCCAATGTCAAAGAGGTTACTGCCTATGTTCTCTTCCAGGATTTTGATGGATTCAAAATAAGGCCTCACGTTGAGGTCTTTCATCCATTTCGAGTTTGTCTTTGTGTGTGGTGTAAGAGAATGGTCTAGTTTCATTCTTCTATATGTAGCTGTCCAATTTTCCCAGCACCATTTATTGAAGAGGCTGTCCTTTTTCCACTGGATATTTTTTCCTGCTTTGTCAAAGATGATTTAACCATAGATTTGTGGGTCCATATGTGGGCTCTCCACTCTGTTCCATTGGTCTATTTCTCTGTTTTTGTGCCAGTACCATGCTGTCTTGGTAATCACAGCTTTGTAATAAAGCCTGAAGTCAGGTAATGAGATGCCCCCAGCTTTGCTTTCGCCAAACTGTGGAAAGAGCCAAGGTGCCCATCAACAGATGAATGTATAAAGAAGATGTGGTACATATATACAATGGAATACTATGCCTCCATCAGAAAAGATGAATATCCAACTTTTGCAGCAACATGGACTGGACTGGAAGAGATTATGCTGAGTGAAATAAGCCAAGAAGAGAAAGTCAAGTATCGCATGGTTTCACTTACTTGCGGTGCATGAGGGGTAAACTGGAGGACAGTGGGAGAAAGAAAGTAAATGGGAACTAGGGTAATCTAGGGAGGGAAATGAAACAACAGAGACTTTGGACACAGAAACAAACTGAGGGACTTGGAGGGAGGGGGGTGGAGGGATGGGAGAGTCTGGTGGTGGGTACTGGGAACACCTAAAGCATGGAGCATTGGATGTGGGGAATGGGGAATGAATCTTGGAACACTGGAAAAAAATTTTTAGTAACAATAAAAAAAAATAAAGAAAAAAAATAAACCACATTTCTTAAAATAAATAAATAAATAAATAAATAAATAAATAAATAAATAAATAAAATAAAGCCTTTATTTTCTGGTTGATCTTTTGCTTAGATGATCTGTCTGTTTCAGTGAGGGTGCTGTAAAAGTCCCCTACTATTATTGTATTATTGTTGATGTGTTTCTTTGATTTAGTTATTAATTGGTTTATATAATTGACTGCTCCCATGTTAGGGCATAGGTATTGAAAATTATAAGATCTTGTTGGACAGACACTTAAGTATGATATAATGTCCTTCCTCATCTTTTATTAGAGTCTTTGGCTTAAAATCTAATTTTTCTGATATAAGGATTGACACTTCAGCTTTATTTGATGTCCATTAGCATAGTAAATGGTTTTCCACCCCCTCACTTTAAATCTGGAGGTGACGTTGGATCTTAAATGAGTCTCTTGAAGACAGTATACTGATGGGTCTTGTTTTTTTATTCATTCTGATACCCTGTGTCTTTTGATTGGGACATTTAGCCCATTTACATTCAGGATAACTATTGAAAGATATTAATTTAGTGCCATTGCATTGCCTTTAATGTGACAGTTACTGTATATTGTCTCTGTTCCTTTCTGGTCTGTTACTTTTAGGCTCTCTCTTTGCTTAGAGGACCCCTTTCAATATTTCCTGTAGGGATGTTTTGGTGATTGTCAATTCTTTTAATTTCTGTTTGTTCTGGAAGATTTTTATTTCTCCTTCTATTTTCAATAACAGCCTACCTGGATATAGTATTCTTGGCTGCAAATTTTTTTAACATTTAGTGCTCTGACAATATCATGCCAGTCCTTTTTGGCCTGCCAGGTGTCTGTGGATAGGTCTGCTACCAATCTAATATTTTTACCTTTGTATGTTACAGATCCCTTGTCTGGAACTTCTTTCAGGATTTTCTCTTTGTCATGGAGACTTGTAAGTTTTACTGTTAGATGACAGGTTGTGGACCTATTTTTATCGATTCTGAAGGAAGTTCTCTCTGCCTCCTCGATTTTGATGCTTGTTCCCTTCACCAAATTAGGGAAATTCTCTGCTATAATTTGCTCCAATATACGTTCTTCCCCTCTCTCTCTTCCTTCTTCTTCTGGGATCCCAATTATTCTAATACTGTTTTGTCTTATGGTATCACTTATCTCTTGAATTTTCCCCTTATGGTCAAGTAGTTGTTTGTCTCTCTTTTTCTCAGCTTCTTTATTTTCCATCACTTGGTCTTTTGTATCACTAATTCTTTCTTCTGCTTCATTTATCCTAGCATTAAGATCCTCCATTTTTTATTGCACCCCATTAATAGCTTTCTTGATTTCAACTTCATTAGATTTTAGTTCTTTTATTTTTCTAGAAAGGAATTCTCTAATATCTTCCATTAGTTTTTAGAGCTCAGCTAGCACCTTGATATTCATGATTCTGAACTCTAGTTATTACATATCACTAATGTCCCTATTGATTAGGTCCCTACCCATCAGCACTACCTGTTTTTCTTTTTTTTGAGGTGAATTTTTCCATCTTGTCATTTTATCCAGATAAGAATAGATGAATGAGAGAACAAAATACTAAAAGGATAGTGATGGCAACAGAAAAATATACACTAACCAAATCAGAAGAGACCTGAAACCAGGGGAAGAAGAAAGAAAAAAAATCTCTCTCTCTCTCTCTCTCTCTCTCTCTCTCTCTCTCTACATCTACATCTACATCTACATCTATATCATCTCTATCTCTATATATATCTATATCTATATCATCTATATCTATATCTCTCTTTCTCTCTATATATGATTAGGTTGGTGAATAGAATAGAGCCACACACTTGATTTTGGGTGTATTTTGGTCTGTTAGAAGAGACTGCCTCCTAAAATTTTAAAGAAAGAAAAACATATATGCACAAAAATAAGCGTGTATACAATGAAGGGATGGAATATGACTGTAAGGTTGAAAATTAAAGAAGAGTCTAAAAAAAGGAATTGATAAGATAAGAAGTTGGCTGAAAGAATAAAAGAGAAAAAAAAGAGGAAAGAATGTGATGAGGCTGGAGACTAGAACAAAGCCGTGTGCTAGATTTAGGGTATATTTTGGTCTATTAGAAGAAACTGTTTCCCAAAATTTTAAAGAAAGAAAAACCTATATGTATATAAAAAATAAGCTTAAATATAATAAAGGGATAGAATATGACTAAAACAATGAAAATTTTAAAAAAGATTTACAAAAAAGGTATTGATAAGATAGAATAGTTAAAATGTTAAAATAGGAAAGAGAAAAAATTTCAAAAACCAAAATAAGAAAAAAATTAAAAACATTAACATTGAAAGACTAAAGAATCATGGGGGAAAATCCATGAATTCTATGTGGTGCATTCTCCTAGCTGTGGAGTTCTGCAGTTCTCATTGATAGGTGAACTTGGTCTTGCTGGATGCTCCCACTGATCTTCTGGGGGAGGGCCCTCTTGTACTGATTCTCAAATGTCTTTGCCTGAGGTGGAACTGCCTGCCCTTGCCAGGAGCCAGGCTAAACCATCTGCTCATGTTCAGTCTCAGTAGCTTTTGTTCCTGAACACTTTCTGGTACAGCTTTGGAGGATGGGAATGAAGATGGTGGTCTCCCAGTCTCCAGTCCAGAGTAGCCAAGAGACCTCTATTCCCTACTCCTCAGTTTGCCCTCAGAGAAAAGCAGTCAATCATGCCTGTCTCCCTGGTCTCTGGCTGCCCTCTGTGCTCACCCAGCCTGTGACCGAGCATTTCTGTCTCTGGTGCTGGGCCCCATTTGGAGTCTCCAAACCCAGCAGACTCCTGCAGTGTGCTCCCATGCTGATCCTCCTGGTGGAGGAAGGAGGGGGCATTCCTAGACTGCCACTTGTGAGGTCCCTGCTCGGAGAGCAGTGGACCAACTGTGCCTCAGATCATGGTTTAAGGTAACCCCAAGCTGAGAGCCCAGTCTTCACCTGTGTCTCCACAGATGGCTTTCCCACTCCGATACCTGGGAGCTTGACCATGCTCAGATACCCCAGGTCCTTCTGTGACCCTGCATGTCCTGAGACCACATTGTCCTGGCAAGGGCTCCACTCCCCCGCTTACCCTCTAGGGCAAAATCCCTCAGTGGAGAAGACTTCTAAAAGTTCTGATTTTGTGCTCTGCTGCTTTACTGCTGGCTGGCCCCTCCCCCTATCTGTCTTCCAAAATGTCACCTAATTCACTTCTCTGCCATCCTACCTTCCAGAAGGTGGTCACTTTTCTGTTCCTAGAATTGCCTCTCTTCTTCTCTTTGATCTCCTGTTGAGTCTGTAGGTGTTCCAACTGGTTTGATAACCATCTAGCTGAACTCCTGGGACCAGATAATATCTAGGTCTCAGACTGATGATATCTATGTCTCCTACTCCTCCACCATCTTGCTCCTCCTTCAGGAAAGTGTTTAATTGTATTTTCTAGCATATATGTGTCAGGGTATATTTTAACCATGGGCATCCTCGTGATGGTTATTAAATTTAAGAGTAAATTAAGTAATAATGAAATGGCTTGCAGAAATATTTTCCTTACAATCTTTATGACATCTTTTTTTGCATATTTCAAAAACTATATTTGTTTCAAAGTGCATCATTAAGGATTCCTAGTCCTGACACTTTCTAAAATGTTCTGTTTAGATTAGCATAAAAAGACAGTACATATTCAATAAATCATAACATCCACATATAGTTATAGCAATTACGCTACTTCAAATTTAGTAAATTCTAGTGCATTATCTTACATTTGGCTATTATAACAAAATAAAATGACATTTTATGAACAATTCTAGAGAAGGCATCATAGTTTAAAACATTTTAAGTGATTGTTTTGTCTACTTTTTTCTGATTACTAAAGTGATACACATTAATTATGAAAATTTAACCTGACACAATAAAGTAATATACAAAGCAAAAAATGAAAATAATCTGTATTTTTCATTCCAAATAACCACTTAAGATAGTATTTCAAACTCTGACCAACAGAATTAAGTAGACAGAGCTTAATATTTAAAATTAAATTTTTAATTTAAATTTTAAAATGTTTTTAAATTAAAACTTTCTTGGTGAGACTAAATGATAGCAGGGGGAAACAAAGGATTCTTGAACAAATCAAAATCAGAATTTGTTATTTAGTTAGCACATTAAGATATATCTTGTTATTTGAGGAATTTCTGCCTTTGACAATGTTCCTTGTGTTCTAAATATATCAATAGTCAGAAATTATTTACCATGGCATTTTCTAGAAGGATTAAAATTGCATAATATAACACTGGAATATACTTTTGTTGTATTATAAGTTTAAGATAATATAGTGGATTTTCTAAAGAAACTTTCCACTGTATATATCAGTAAAATTTAGTAAAATGTCTAAATCTTGTGGGATGTCTGGGTGGCTCAGTCAGCTAAGCATCTGCCTTTGGCTCAGGTCATGATCCCAGGGTCCTGGATCCAGCCCTGCATTGGGCTCCCTGCTCAGTAGGGAGTCCCCTTCCTTCTCTCTCTCTCCCCATCCCCTGGCTTGTGTTTAATCTCTCTCTCTCAAATACTTAAAATCTTAAAAAAAGAAAAGTGGAAAATGGATCCATGATTCTTTACCAGCTTGATGATGTTATGGTTCCTGTTTCTGTTTATATAGCAGATAGGTAAAGAACAACTGCCCAGTGACATTTCTGCTGGATTGTCTCATAGACTTCTCAAAATTTAAGTTGGTAAACAGAACTCTCCATCTTTATTTCTCCAGTGCAAGTATATTATTCATTAAGACTCATACAGATAACTTATAAGACACCCAGAAAATTCACTTCAAGTTTTCAAGCTACATAAAATAAATTTTAAAATTTCTTTCAGTAAATACTCAGGAGAAAATATTCAGCAGATAGAATAGGAACTATATATAAATTACAAAGAACTATGCTATGCTTATCACTTAACCTAGGTTAAGGAAAAGAACATAGTGTCTACATTTTCTTCTCTGATCCTATACTTTTCCTCCTAACGCTGATGTAACTCATGGCCTTGTGTTTTGTGTTTACCTTTTCCTATCATTTACTTATAACTTAGCTACATGTTTGCATCCCTAAACAATATTTTACATGTTTTTCTACTTTCTCTCTCTCTATGGAATCACTCAGTATGCTTTCCTCTACAACTTTTGTTTTTCCTTACCTGAGATTTATCCATGTTTTTTGTGTAAATCATTCATTTTCCCTGTAGCAAAATATTCATATATATGCACATATGATATACCACATACCACAGTACACTTATTTATTCTACTGTTGATGGATATTTGGGTTATCAATACTTTTTTCCCATCTTTTAATATTCCTGCTTTATGCACTCTTCCATGTATGTGTAAAAATTTTTTTAGAGCAGAGTTTTTAACTGGATCAAGAACCTTTCTTGAAGTCTGGTGAATTCTATAGGAATCCTCAGAATAAGTTTTTAAATTTACAAGATAAAATCATAGAATTATAAAAGAAACCAATGATACTGAAATGCAGTTATGAAAATGTTAATGAATTTGTTATATGGCATTGAATATCTTTACTAATGCATTAAATAACAAAGTCTAGGGATAGGTCTCATTATATGATTTTAAAGTAACAGTGAGTATAAAAATATTTTTATCCAGGGTGCCTGGGTGGCTCAGAGGTATAAGCCTCTGCCTTCAGCTCAGGTCATGATCTCAGGGTCCTGGGATTGAGCCCCACATCGGCTCCCTCCTTGGCAGGGAGCCTGCTTCCCCCTCTTTCTCTGCCTGCTTCTCTGCCTATTTGTGATTTCTCTCTTTCTCTGTCAAATAAATAAATAAAATCTTTTTAAAAATATTTTTACCCAGTTATCTGCCATAACAGTAATGTGATACGAATGTGTCTTTGTTTCACTGGTGACAAAGTCATGGGTACTGCTCATACTATTGTGATCTGTTGTCTATATTCATACACAAAAGAAATGCTAAGTTTCATTTAGGGACTGCTGAAAATTAAAAAAAGTATTTTTTTCCATACAATATCTCATGACTTCTATTTTTTAGTTTAAACTCAATTAGCCAATACATAGTCCACATCATTAGTCTGAGATGTGGTGTTCAACAATCAAATGGCCTTTAAATTCTATTTGTGAATCTCAAGATAGGAAAGCTCTCTTCTAGGGTGTAGTCTTAAAATAGGAATTGTTTTATTGCAGGGTATGGGGACCTTAAATAGACTTCCTGTGCTGTTGTGCCAGTTTATACACCTACCAGCAGTGTTTGAGTTCCCATTGATCCATATTTCTTTTGTCAGCACTTGACATTAATGGGTTTCTTAATTTCACCTATCTGGATAGTATGAAATATTACTTCATTATATTTATATTTGGCAATCTTTAGATTACCATGGAGATTAAATATATTTTCATATATTTATTCACCAGCTGGGTTTGTTTCTCCATAAGATGACTGTTAAAGTCTTGTCCATCTTTTTTCTCCTATGTTTGTCTTTGTCTTGACTAAAAGCATTTCTTTATATATACATATAGTATATATTATATATTATATATATGTGGGACATTAATCTTTGTTCGTTATATATGTTGCAAATATCTTGCTATATTCTCTGCCTTATCTTTTTTCTCTTTATGTCATATTTTGAACAGATGTCTGTAATTTTAATGTGGCTGAGTTTATTAATTTTTAACTTGATTTGAAAACATTGTGTCATGTTAAAAAAAATGCCTATTTCCCACATGATCATGAAGATATCTTCCGTATTGTTTTAAACTGCTTTGTAGTGTAGCATTAGGAATATTTTATACTTTAGAACTAATTTTGGTATATCATGTTCTGTAGAGGTCTAATTCATGTTTTCCAAATACTTAATCAGTAGTTCCACTACTTTTGGTGAAACCTAACTTTCTTTCTCACTGGTCCTAATGACAGGATTGTGATAAAAAAATTTCCATTAATGGGTAGGTCTGTTTCTTGGATTTCAGTTCTTTTTTAAAATTGCCTTTACCTCTTTTCATGCATTTCCCCATCCACCTCCCTTCTGATAGCCAACAGATTGTACTCTATATTGAAGAGTCTGGTTTTTTGCTTGTCTCTTTTTCTTTGTTTATCCTTAAATTACACATATGAGTGTGTCACACACATACACAATGGAATATTCCTCACCATAAAAAAATATGAATTCTCGCCATATATCTATACATACACATACCATATATTCTTTATCCACTCATCTATGGATGAACATTCAGGTTGCTTCCATATTTTGGCTATTGTAAATAATGCTGCAATAAACATAGGAGTGCATATATCTTTTCAATTTAGTACTTTCATATTCTTTGGGTAAATACACACTAGTGGAATTACTGGATCACATGATAATTCTATTTTTGATTTTTTGAGCAATTTCCCTACTGTTTTCCACAATGGCAACACTAGTTTGCATTTCCAATAGTGCAAAAGGATTCCTTTTTCTGTACATCCTCATCGACACATTGTTTTTTGTGTTTTTCATTTTAACCATTCTGAGAGCTATGAGTTGATATCTTATGATGGTCTTGATTTGCACTTCTCTGATGATTAGTGGTGTTGAGCATCTTTTCAGGTCTGTTGGTCATCTGCATGTCTTCTTTGGAAAGGATCTCAGTATTACTATTTTGGTTAACTTACCCATTCCTGCCTTAAGACCAAAAATCCTTATTGTAGTTTTATGACAATAATAGATACATTTTTCCTCTTCAGCAATATCTTGACTATTCTTAGTCCTTTGCTCCTTCACATGTATTTAGAATTATTGTCAGTTTCAGCACCCAAACAACAACAAATACAACACTTTGGGGACATAAACTGTCATTGCATTAAGTTTATAAATCAGTTTGTGGAAAATTGATTGACACCTTTAAAATATTAAGTCATCTAGTCTAAGAACAAAGGATATCTCCCCCTTTATTGGTCTCTTATTAATATTTTTAAATAGAGCTTTATAATTTTCTCCATAAGACTTTGCATATCTTTTGTAAGACTTGTATCTTGAAAAGTATATTTTATGCTATTTATAATATTTAGATATATATATATTCTGTTTGTTATTAATGTATAGAAATTCAACATTTTATATATTGAATTTTTAAATCTAGCAGACTTGCTCAAATTTTGTTCATTTTAGTAACATCGTGGATTTTTTTTGGCTTTTAAAGTGGGTAATCATATCATCTGAGAACAATGATAGTTTAATTTTTTCCTTTCAAATTCTTGCGTCTTCTACTGGGAAGGGATTCTATCCTATACCAGCTATGATCTCCTGTACAATGTTAAATAGAAGTGCCATCACTGAAGACTCCCATCTCTTTCCTTATCTCAGAGGGAAATTTTCCATTATCAAACCATGAGATATAATATTTGTGGTAGGTTTTTGTAGACATCCTTTATCAAATAAACATTTCCTATGTGTTACTAGTTTCCAAAGAGTTGTTGTTTTTTACAAATACTTGATTTAATGAAATTCCCCCCCCCCGAACTATTGAGCTGATCATATGACTTTTCTCCTTTGACCTGTTAAGGTGGAAAGTCATACTAAATGATTCATAGTATTGATGTCCCCAATTAATGTTTTCCCTGTATCTCTATACTTTGTTCTTTGTTTTTCTTGTCCCTAGCCACTCTGATCCTGAACTGGCCTTGTTTCTTACTTTGTTCAATAGATGTAGCAGATCTTACAGTGTATGAATTCTAAGCCTAAGAGTCAATAGGGTTTCTGTGTTTCCTCTCACTCTTTTTCATTACTGGACTTCTCACTCTTGGACCTCAGCCTCCACCATGACAGCTAGCCCAGGCTAGTTTGCTGAAACACAAGATTTCTCCTAGAGCAGAGGCAAATAGTCTCAGCTGAGACCATCCTAAGCCATCTAACTTCCAACAGATATGCCAGAAACAGATAAGTGAAGCAGTTCAGGTAAACCTGGTTCAGAGAAGAAAAACCAACCAGTGGACCTGTAAACTTATATGCAAAAATGATAAATGTTTGTCGTGTTAAGCCACTAAGTTTTGGAGTGGATTTGTTTGCACAACAATAGGTAACTGAAAGACATCTAAGTTAAATCCAACGTGGTCTTAGTGCATTAACTTATTTATTCATAGATACCTCCATTTGCTGATTTTTTTAGTATTTTCTTTTTTAGAATTAAATACTATTAGTCAATAATTTCTATGGCCCTTTGCTCAAACATTTAGAACTAGCTTGTCAAACTCACTGGACTACCACAGTAAAAGTTTATGACTTCTTCAGGTAACATTCTATTTGGGTCTAAGACAATCTTCCTTCAAAAACTAAACCTTCTTCCATGATATGGCTCTCAGATCCAAACTGGTGGGAAAATGTAGTTTCTGGCAGCTCAGAAAAAGAAAATGATTTTGGTGAGCAACTGGGCCATTATTTAGGAAAGTTTGGTGTAAGACTGCAATTAAATGTTCAGTAAATATTTGTTAGAACTTATCAGTTAAAAGTTTTAGGATTGGAAACATATTATAGGAATATTTTTAACAATTGGTTCAATATTTTTCATTTTTATAAGATTCAGGTCTTTATTTCTTCTTCAGTCAGCATTGGTAAATTATATATTCCAGGAATGTTTATATTTCCTCTAGCTTTTATTTCTTTGAATGAAGTTTAGAATAGTTCTATTTTATCCTTACAATATTGGCAACATCTCATCTTATATATTCCTCATTTGTAATATTACTTCTTAATATCTTCTGTCTTTTTTCCTATATCAGCCTTATCAAACATTTATCAATTTTATTCACTTTTTTATGAAGAACAAAATTTAGAAGGTTAGAATTGTTATAACTTTGTCTTTAAGTGAATATTTTATCATTATGTGGTGATCTTTTTAACTCTAATAAAACCCTTTAAACACAAATTTATTTTGTTTGATATTAATGCAGCCATCCCAAGGATTCTTTATTTGCTTGGTAGGGTTTTTCGTTATTTTTAAACTTTTTGTATCCTTATGTTTTTGGTAATATCTTGTAGATAAAACATAGCTGGATTTTGTTTTATTATACTCTTTTCAAATCTTTGTCCTTTTTTACTTATTGTGGTTATTAATATGATGTTCCTATCACTTTCTTTGTGCTTCCATTTATATCCTCTTTTTATATCTTTTCTCCCTGTTCAGCCTTATTTTCTGTTTTTTAATTTCCTCTCTCATATTTTGGGATACATTCATTCTGTTTCTTTTCCTTTAGTGGTCACACTACAAATTTGAACATATATAACTTACCAGGTTCTAAGTTTAAGTGATATTTTTATCTTATTCTAAAATAGCAAGGATTTTGTTTCGCTGCCAATCAACCTTTCACCCAACATATGTGCTTTTGTTATATTATACTATAGTTCTATTGTGTTTTTTAACCTCTCAAGACATTATTATTGTTCACTACAGATTGTAATTTTGCTGCTGTCCCTTCAAGAGGTGGTTTTTATTTACCAACTCTTTGATTATGGGCTAGTGTTACTAACTTTCTTGATCAATATGTGGTAAAAGTAACATTCTATGACACATCAGCTTAGCATTTAAATATCTTCAGCTTTTCCCTTGGCCTTTTGGCATATTTATTCTCCTGCTGTTCCCTCTTAGGACATTTCTCAGAATCCAGATGTCATGCTGTGAAAAGTCTGTGACACATGGAGAAGCTACAGGAATTGTCTTTGAAAGGTAGTCACAGATGAGACTGGCCTTTGAGTCATACAGTTCTGGCAACAGACATGTGAGTGAAGGTGACTACAGATGATTTCAGTCCCCGATTTCTCAAGTTACCTTAGCCATTTAAGTCTTTTAAGATGAAGCTCCAGTCATCTCAGAAGAGAGACAAGCCATCCCTAAAGTACCTTGCTTACATTCTTGTCCTGTTGAATCCATGACCATGACAAATGTCATCACATTCTGTCACCATACTTGGGGGGAGGGTTTATGCATAATTGAGAATGATAACATCTTTTTAGATTTATTCACAGTTAATAATTTCTCTGCTAGTCTAAAATTTTACTTCTCTCACCAATCAACCTTTTATCAAAGTATATTTTGCAGAATTCCTTTTAGTTAAGTTTAGTCAGTAGCAAGTGTTTTCAGTTTTGATTTTTTGAAAATATCTTTATTAAAATGTTTTTTCCAGTTATGGAATCCTAGGTTACCATGCATCTTCTTTTAGCACACTGAATTAACTATTCCACCGTAATCTGGCTTCCTTTTCTACTCTAGAGAAATAAAAATGACATCTTCCATATCTCTTATTCCCTACGGTCTTTTCATATTATAAATCTGAATAATTTCTTGAAATCTATATTCAAGTTTACTAATTCTCTCCTCATTGGGGTCAAATCTCTTATTTTTCCTGTCTATTGAGTCATTATTTCATAACATTATAGACTCTGTTTTTATTTTTTTCCAATACACTTGACTAATTTTTGTAGTCTTTTATTCAATAACCATATTTTCAATACTTTCAAAAGAAATTTCTGTACTGAGGGCATGTATTGCATGAAGCACTGGGTGTGGGGCATAAACAATGAATCTTGGAACACTGAAAAAATAAAATTAAGTCAACATTTTTTTTAAATCTTAAAAAATATCAAATATACAACATTTATGATTTGAGCCTGAGAATTCCAATATATGAAAACATCACAGGTCCAATTTTCTGTCTGCTGTTTCTGTTCATAGTATCTTGTTCTTCTTTTTTGAATTTTTATTTTGTTTTGTTTTACGTGTTTTGTAGTTTTAGTGACTTTTCCTTAGAAATATATCCATCTTCTTTTCTTGGGGCATGCATAAACATAGATTCAGAGAAAATGTTTATGGTTGCTTCTGATGGGATTATCTGTAAGTACTGCTGGTTGTAGAGAACTTTAAACTAATTCTAGGAATGAGTTGTTTTTGGACAAGCCAGGTAATGCAAATTCTTGTTAAAAACCCATGTCAAGCTATGATTATAAATTCTAAGAGAATTTATTTCCATCTTCACTCAATACACTTCTCCTTGAATATCACTGAATAAACTGGTTTATTTATTTTTTTCAGTCTCCTCCTTTTTCCTCCAGGCTGGATTTTTTTTACTCAATTATTAAATTTACTGACTCTTGAATACATTATTTTCAACTTGCTAGTAAGCCTCTCTAGTGAAATTTTATGTCGGCTCTTGCACTTCTATGTTTTAGATTTTCCATTTGATTCTTTTTAATAGTTTCCCGTCTTGGTTGAGATTTCCTATATTTCATACATTATGAGCATGTTTTTATTTTATTTATGTCCTTGAATACAATTATAAAATAGCTGTTTTAAAATATTTCTCTGATAATCTAAATTTCTGGTTGTCAGTGTTGGCATTCTTTGATTACCTTTTTTTTGGGGGGGGGAAGTAAAGTCAGCCAGAGTATTCCTATTAACTTTTACCATAACTGATATAATATAATGAAAAGAGAAAATTGAAAAGCAAAAACAAAAGCAATTCAAAAAAACTTGTCATGTCCAGAAACACAAGTCTGTGGAATGGCTTTAAAAAAACAAAACAAAACAAAACAAAACAAAAAACAAAAACAAACTTTATTGAGGTATAACATATCTACCATAAAATTTAGTTGTTTTATGTTTACAATTCAATAACTTCTACTAAATTTACCAAGCTATGCAACCATTACTATAAAAAAAAGTTAGCCAGAGATTTAGGCTGACCCTGTGTACATAACTGGAACTCCATATCTATAACTTTATTCTTTATGATCCTTCCTCCACTTTCCAGCTGCTGTGACTGACCAAGAATTTGTTGTCTGGTTGTTCAAACCAGTAAAAGTGTCAGGTTTCTATCTGCATTTTCATCTCCCAGTCCTATAATTGGGACTTACCCTCAGGCTAAGAGACTTACAAAATGGGAAACTCACTCATTACTATTTCCTCCATCCAGCTATCAACTCCTTCTATTATCTTCATTCTTTTTTCATTTGCCAATATCTTCAAGTAGCTGGTTTTCCAAAATATGTATTTTACAGAGCTTAGAGATTTTTATTTTCAGGATGATTAGTCTAATGTCTTCTATTCTGCCATTCCTAGAAATAAACCCAGCGCTTACATTTTAATATGCCAGTTTATTAATAAACCTATAAGAATGGCTTTTTATTCCTTTGGGGTTCAAGATTTATGTGGAGGCCTTATATTACTCTCTAACCTGAATGGAATCTGAGATTTATGACCTGCCTCTTAAACTCTGTGAGGCCATGAATACTGAAGTTAAAGTTCATCATATTTGGAAGATTCCCCTTATGTATAATTTTATTTTAGTATTTGATCATCTTTTTCAGTTTCTTCCTTTCCTTACTTTTTTTTTAACTTACGTATTTTTTTACTGTGTATTTCTTACTTCCTCACCAATGCATGTAGGAAAAAAGAAATTCAGGACTCTTAATTGGTATGATTATAAGAACCAGTCAGCTTACCTAGTTGACCAGTCAATATTGAAAGAAGAGGTGTGAGTGGGTTTTTTTAAAGCTTGCTTGCTTGATTGATTGATTTTAGTGGGGAGGGAGAAGGAAAGGGAAAGAGAAAGAGTCTCAAGCAGACTCCCTGCTGAGTGTGGAGCTTCATGCAGGGCTTGTTCCCATGACTTGAGCTGTAATCAAGAGTCAAATGCTTAACCGACTGGACTGAGCACCCAGGTGCCACTGAGTGGGTTTTTTTTAAATCATAAGCCAAATCCTATGAACTGATCACTTAATTCTTAAAACCCTCCTATAATTTCTGATAAAATTACAGATAAAATAATTTTTAATGTTTTATAAGATCTTGTCTGATTCAGCTTTAGTCTTCCTGTTATCATTTTGAATAATTTTCCCTCTCTGATTCAGTCACAGAGAACATCTTTCAGTTCTTTGAACATGATATGATCTTTCCCACTTCAAGTCCTTTTTACGTGTTATTTTTTTCTGCTTGGAATCCTTTTCTCGTTTACCTTCCATTCTTGTCATTCTTCATTTCTTTGCTTATTTGTAACCTCTTTAAAATTTTTTTCTTGGTCTTTTAGACCAGCAAGGGACCCTCACTTTTTATTTTTTCTACTCCTTTTTCACTTTTGTAAGACATATCATCTTTTTCAGATTATATTTAATGTACTCCATGAAGATAAGAATCTTGTCCATCTTTTATCACCATTCTTCAATGTCTTCAATCAATATGATGCCTGATGCTGTGTAAGTGCTCAAAAATATTTGCTAACTGATTGTTTTGTTTGAGTCAGTCATGCAAGGATCTTAAACCTTTGGGTACAGTGATTATCTTTTTAAATATTTTATTTATTTATTTTAGAGAGAGAGGATATGTGTGCAAGAGGGGATAGGGGCAGAGAGAGAAGGAGAATCTCAATCAGACTCCCTGCTGTGTCTGGAGCCTGATGCAGGGCTTGACCTCATGACCCTGAGATTATGACCTTTGAGGGACAACGATTTTCTAAACCTTTTGGCATAAAAGCTGGACCTTGGACATTGGTAAAATTACCACAATAATATTGGCCTAAAACCCCCACCTGGCTAGCAGTTCTGCTCATTCTTGACTTCATATCCCCTCATTTTAAGATTCCCGAGTTATCTTATGATGGCACTCACTCAAGAACCTACTGCATTCCTGCCCCTCCCTGTTTAGTCTAAATTCCACATTTCAGCATTCAGTCCCATCTATAATCTTATTCTTTACCAATCCAAGTCTATCTTCTATTACTTCTCAGTATAAACATTCAAAACTTCAGTTATATTATTCTCTTGTCTTTTTAAAAAACAATTTTTTTCTTTCATGTTCTGTTCTTCAGCTCATATCATGCCTCATAGTAAGGATTTGGTAAGGATGCTTTTCTGCCAGGATTTTTTCATTCTCAATCCTATCCATCTTTCATAGGCAGTACAGATCCTATGTACAGAGACAATATGATACAGTGTTTAATAATATTTTCTCTAACACTTGCCAGATGTGTGTAAACTTGAACAAATTACTTAGATTTCTGTGCCTCAATATCTTTATTTGTAAAATGAGGATAATAGTAACTTATAATGTCATTGAGATGATTTCATGAATTACTATATAAGTACATATAATGGGGCCCCATGTATAGTAAGACATCAGGGTTTTTTTAGGTATATTTAACTTCTCCATAAGATCTTCCAAATCTATTCATTATTTAATATCCCAATATTTATGGTGAACTTATTTTGTGCCAAAACATTCACTAAGCACTGTTCATAAAGCAATAAGTAAAACACTGTTTCCTATGTCAAGGAATTCCTAAAATAATTCATTAAAAGATCAGTACAGGATGTTCTGGTGCACAGAGTAAGGGCACCAAAGTCAATGCAGAGGAGGAGTTGGAGAGTGAATTGTTAAAAAGAAAAAGACTTGTTTTAAATAATTGTTAAGGAAAAGCACTAGAAGTACAGTTGACCCTTGAACAATGTTGGGGGTTGAATCACTGACTTTCCATGCAGTCAAAAATCCACATATAAGTTTTGTCTCTCCAAAAACTTAACTACTGATGGCTACTGTTGACTGGCAAACCTTACCAATAACAAAAACAGCTGATTAACACGTATTCTGTATGTTATATGTATTATATACTATATTCTTATAATAAAGGGTGCTAGAGAAAATATTATTAATAAAATCATAAGGAAGATAAAAATGTGTTTCCAGGGGCGCCTGGGTGGCTCAGTTGGTTAAGCGACTGCCTTCGGCTCAGGTCATGATCCCGGAGACCCGGAACTGAGACACAGACAAGCACAAGATGCCAAGGAAACCCAGAATGGGTACATAACCCAGTTGTATAAGTGCATTGTTGTAGAGATGGGAGAGATCATAGTTCAGAAACAGCCTTCTAGAGGTTTTAACAGTGCAGAGACATATTAACCAGGTGCAAGGAACAGGGAGAGTAAAGGAAATCCAAGCTCTGAGAAAAATATGTGTTGCATCGCCCATCTTTGTCTCTTTTTTTCCATAGACCTTGATGTTATTTATTGTATGATCTATTAATTTTTGGATAGGATTATAATGCATCTTTTATAGCCTTATTTTGTTTAGAATGACTATGTTAATCTTGTCTTCCTAGTGAAAATGAAATGGGACATGATGTCAGATGGTTTTCTCTAGCACAATAGTAAGCAACATTGGATAGGAAATAACTGTTTACTGCATTAATTTCCTGAATTAATTGGTCCACATTCTGCCTCTTATTGAGTCTGCCCCAGGTTATTCTCTAAAGCAAGCACATAATTCTGTCTCTCTCTCTCTGCTGTTTGTGTGTGTATGTACACACGCACACACGCATACACACTGCCCCAAAGAAAAGGTGCCTTAAACATTCCAGTCCCTTGGTTTTCTTTCATCTTTTTTATTTACACGTTTTTTTTCCCTTTTGATCACCTGCCAGGCATCTCTGTCAAGCAGGTTTCAGTGTCTTTATTTATAGGCAACAAGTGACATGTCATCAAAAGGCAGAATATTTTTTATTACATTATTTTATTTTTTCAGTGTTCCAAGATTCATTGTTTATGTCCCACACCCAGTGTTCCATGCAATAGGTTGCTCCATGCAATACATGCACTTTTTTAAACAACTGTATAAACCAAATTCTTTTCCAAATACAGGATCCTAAACTAAGCATGGTTCCTATGTCATAGTAAGGATTTAGTCAATGCTAAGCACAGACAGAATATTACTTGCTGGGTTTTACACATTGCTTACTGTTGTCATCACATTCCATCATCATATTATCAAAATCTTTAAGTTTTACTAATTTTCATAGTCTTATTTTTTTAATTTTGTATCTTTTAATGCTAATATGTAAAAATTCTGATAAATTTCTAGGTGCATTGTATCATGTTACCCATTATTTATCTCATCATCGTCTTCCTCTTAAGCTATTTTCTGATGTAATTCTTACTTTTATTTATTTGTGTTTGTGTCACAGTATTTGCATGACTTTATACTTTCCTTTAAAAAAAGATTTTATTTATTTGACAGAGATATATAATGAGAGAGGGAACACAAGCAGGAAAAGTGGGAGAAGGAGAAGCAGGGCTCTTACTGAGCAGGGAGTCTGGGATCATGACCCCACTGAAGGCAGATGCTTAACAACTGAGCCACCAGGTGCCCCTATACTTTCCTTTTGGTAAACTTCTTATATTTAATGAATCAGTCTGAAGTATTATCTTGAATTTGTAACTCATTTTCAATAACAAATCAAGAAAGCTGTAAGAGATCTTCAATTTTCACAGATGGAAACAAAGTCAGAGAAGTTTCTTAATTTTCTCAAAGTAACACAGCTTATTAATAATGTCACAGAGGCTTAAGCCAAAAGAAATAGAGTAGTCAGTATTAATATCTTGCTTTGGAGGGCAGCAAAATCTTGCCAGAGTCTCTGAAATAACTCTATTGACTACCTACTCTAAAGATTAGCCTTAAAGAAAAATATGGAAAAGACTGATTCTGTAATATGGAAACATTAAAATGGTGTTTGCAGCCATATAAGGATCCTTTCCTCCCTTTCTATAAATGTTACCAATTTGGTAGAGAGGGAAATAAAATGTGCCTCATGTTCATTGTGAAGCCATGTTGCTCATTATTCAGCATTTTGTGCCCCTGTAGGCATTTTCAAATTGATAGTGTAATGACTTTTTCCACTATCATCCCAGGTACTGAAGTTAAGATAACAGGTCTACAATTTTCCAGGATCATCCTTTTAGTAAAATTGGGCATTGAACTCTATTTCAGACTTCTGGCACTTCTTCTCTGAGCAACTTCCTCAAAATAGCAAAGAACTTGCAATAACATGCATCATTGCTTTTAGTCGCTGATCATTAGGACCTGCTGATTTAAATGCCATCCAGAGTTTTCAAGTCATTTCCAACTATTTCCATTCCCAACTTATTTTGTCACAATGCAGTTTCTCATAAGTAGTTATCTAACTACCTTAGACATAGGACAAAAATGAATAAGCCTGAAAGCATTTCTTTTTTTTTTTTTAAGATTTTATTTATTTGACAGAGAGAAACACAGGCAGAGAGGGAACACAAGCAGGGGGAGTGAGAGAGGGAGAAGCAGGCAGGCTTCCCGCCGAGCAGGGAGCCCGATGTGGGACTCGATCCCGGGTCTCCAGGACCATGACCTGAGCCGAAGGCAGTCGCCCAACCAACCGAGCCACCCAGGTGCCCCTCCTGAAAGCATTTCTAAGCAACTGATCAAAATTAATTTTTAAATACTCATTGTAATTTCAGATTTCCTCATTTTCTTGACTTTTACAAAATTTTCACTCTTATAGAGTTCTTTTTTGTTAAATATTGAGATTACTGCTCCAGATCCCAAAAAGCAAAGAATGTATATTCTCTTAAATTTGTGGCCTTCTTCAGATAGGTATGAATTCTGTCCCCATTCTTCTGGTTGACATAAATAAATTGCTATATGACTCATCTAATGGTAGAAATGCAGATTGGGATCGGAGAACATTGGTCAGAGCAAAAGCAAAACCAAATATTCCCTTCCAACTATGCAGCAAATTACTTTAGCTCTAAATGTATCCTTAGCAGCTGGGGGAATTTTATGATATTTTATTAACAATAGGTGGACTTGCCTAGTGTTACTCAAATCCAAGTATATCCTAAGTGATCAATTTTAATTATATCTTTTCCAGTTTTCAAATTGTTTTCATTATGATCATATAGGAAATAAAATCATTATCCATTTTTTAATCAGCTAGGTTATAAAATTTCAAGGCATCTAAACAACACTTATTGTCCTCACCAGAAAATAAAATTTCAACTGTAGTTCCAACAAGGGGATATTTGGATAAGATAATTAAATGTAAACTTAGTGATGAAATTGACATTGTGGAATAAAATGAATTTTAAGAATTTCTAGCAACAGGATTTAGTAAGCACCATGCCATAATCTAGGACATAACTCTGCCGAATTATTGAAGCTTCTTTTTTTCTAACTATGCAAAAGACTTAAAGACAAAAAGATAAGTTAAAGGGAAAAAAATTCTCCTGAAGGGTGCCTGGGTGGCTCAGAGGGTTAACCCTCTGCCTTCAGCTCAAGTCATGATCTCAGGGTCCTGGGATCGAGTCCCACATTGGGCTCTCTGCTCAGCAAAGAGCCTGCTTCCCCCTCTCTCTGCCTGCCTCTCTGCCTATTTGTGATCTCTCTCTCTGTCAAAAAATCAATAAAAAAAATCTGCCTGAAGATTCATAAAAAATTCTACTAGTTAGAACTATTTGGATTAAATTAAATATTTGGATTAAATAGTAATCAGTGACATGATAAAATTTCTGTAAAAGATGGCATACCAAATTAAATCAGGAAAATTTCACTATCAACAAAAAATTCTATTATAATATACTGACCTCGGAGTCATTCAGTTGGTAGATAATTGTAAAGCTCTTTGCAAAATCAGGTAGAAAAACTGAGCAAACTGTTCCTTGGAGTGGCCACTGAAAAGGAAACTGACTTGGCAATTTGAAGATGGTACAGCTTGGCCTTCTAGGTGAGTCACAGTTTATGTCTTAGTTCAGGCTGCTATAATAAAATACGATAGACTGAGTAGCTTATGCACAACAAAAGTTTATTTATTACAGTTCTAGAAGCTGGAAATTTGAGATTAGTGTCCCAGTATGGTTGGGTCCTGGTGAGAACCCTTTTATAGGTTGTAGACTGCTTACATGTATCCTCACTTTGGAGAAAGAGAGCTGGTAGCTCTTTGGAATTTTATTCATGAGGGCTCTACTCTCATGAGTTAATTATCTCTCCAAAACTCCAAATACCATCACTTTGAGATTAGGGTTTCAACATATGAATTTTGTGGGAAACACAATATTCAGTCCCTTGAAATCCACATTTTTGGCTTTAATTTTATAATCACAAAGCCCATTGTAATTATTTCTGGCCAACTTGACCATGGGAATTTGCATGATGATCCAGAGCAGAAAGTAGCTCTTATATGGCTTTATGTTTATAACACAATTCACTTTCTCTTCTACCACTTGAAATGAAATTCACTTTTATTACTAATCTATCTGAATATGAACTACTAAAAGAAAAATGAAAGGTAATTCAATTAATCTTATTTTTACTATAAAAAACTTCTTGCTTCAGTGTATGTTTTAATATTTTATTCAAATGTTAAAATATGCCATACATGTATATCTTAATTGAAATCACACTTTTACTATTACTCATGATTTCTTGATGTATCACCTCATGCACTCAACTATTAGTCAATTATAAATTTAAAATTTACTTCTTTTAAATTATTATGAATTGCCTAAAATATAAAACAAAATTATTAAGTTATATCTCAGAATTATTAATAATATCTTCTGGATAAGAGTGCCTGGGTGGCTCAGGCAGTTAGATGTCTGAATTTTGAGTTTGGCTTGGGTCATGATCTCAGGGTTGTGAGATTGAGCCCCACATCAGGTTCCATGGTGGGTGGGGAGCCTGCTTAAAATTCTCTCATCCTCTCCTTCTGTCTCTCCATCCCTCTCTGTCCCTCCCCACTCCTCTCTTAAAAAAAATCTTCTAGATAAACACACTAGGGAATTGCCTCATTTTGCTACTTTTATTAGATTTATCTTTGGTTATATAGAGTGATAGTCCTAATTATAATTTTTGAAATAGTGAAGAAGTAAAATTCAGAGGCGCCTGGGTGGCTCAGTTGGTTAAGCGACTGCCTTCGGCTCGGGTCATGATCCCGGAGACCCAGGATCGAGCCCCACATCGGGCTCCCTGCTCAGCGGAAAGCCTGCTTCTCCCTCTCTCACTCCCCCTGCTTGTGTTCCCTCTCTCGCTGTGTTTCTCTCTGTCAAATAAATAAATAAAATCTTAAAAAAAAAGAAGTAAAATTTAAAGTACTTTATGAGTGGTCAGAAGAAGAGAGTGTAATGACATTTTATATATCTATATCTATATCCATCTATATCTATCTATATCTCAGTTATATGAATATATAGAAGAGCTATAATTAAATAGGTCTGTAAAAGGGAATAATAACTTATTTATTTGTGGTTGCTTCACAAAAAAGAATTAATGTGAAATACCTTAACTTCAGGTAAGTTTCCTGTAGCTCAAACGTGTTTAGTTATATTTTCCTAAGAACTTTTCCTTGGTAAGTGTACTCCATGAACAGCCAAGGGTTTGTAATCAAATAAATTTGAGAGATGCTGCATATTATATTCTCCCTCTTGGTATTTCAGTGCACATGAGCATGGTACAGGCTTCTATAAGTATCTCAGGAAAGACATCTTGTCCACCTTGATTAAAGAAATATTTTCCAAGCTCATTCAATCATGATACCGTTTTTCTGTAATTCCTAATAGCAACCAATAAACTAGAGTCCTACATAAGCCAGTTTGGGAAATGTAGCAGTGAAGGAAATGGTAGACTTATGTTGAAGTTGAAAGAGATCTCTGAGATTATTTAGATGAGCACATACATCTTACCAAGTCCCATGAGAGATAACTTTATCTTTCCGGCACATAGTGACTACTTAAATATTGTCATATAAATGAATTCATAGATGAACACTAAGGCTAGGGTTAGAACTCAAGGCTCATATGACTTAATCCATTGAACTTTTTAAAGGACTTACCTTATTTTCTCTTAAGAACAATGTAATCAGCTTAGTAGGGTCTCTTATAAAGGGAGTTTTTAGCTATGTAGCCTTGGACACATATTTTCTTAGAGAATCAGGATAACACTTCTCTCACAAGATTATTTATCAGTATTAATTGAGATGTCACAAATGACAACATGCTTACTACACAATGCACATTAGGTATTCGCTAAACATGATTACTTTATCTTCATTTCCCTGATAGTACTATTTGTGAAAATGATTGTATTCATGATAGTATCATCCTATTTGTTAAAAATATTTTATGTATTTTTATAATTATACCATAGCATAAGGAATATAAATCATAAGTGTACAGACGGCTGAGGGTTTTTTGAGGGTGGAGGGGCAGAGGGAGAGAGAGAATCTCAGGCGGTCTCCACCCTCAACATGGAGTCAGACATGGGACTTGACCTCACAAACCCAAGATCATGACCTGAGCCAAAATCAAGAGTCAGACACTTAACTGACTAAACTACTAGGCACCCCCAGATTATTGAGTTTTAATAAGCTGATCAAACCTGGATAAAAATTACCTAGGTTAATAAACAAAATCACAGAAGACATCCCTATGTCTCCTCCCATTCACTATTCCTTAGGAGTATTTTATATAAATAAAGTCATGCAGTAAATAATCTTTCTGTATTTGACATTTTTTGCCTCAACATTATGTTTGTGAGATACATCCATGTTTTTGTATGTAGTTGTAGAGCATTCTTTGTCATTGTTATGTAATATTATGTTACATGAGTATATTATGGTTTATCTACTATTGATGGGCATGTGAATAGCTTCCAGTATGGAGGCATAATGAAGAGTTCTGCAATGAACAGTAATACACATGTCCTGTGGTGAACATATATATGTATTTCTGTTGGATTATGCTTAGGAGTGGAATTTCTGGGTCATAGGAAATGTATATGTCCAGTTTTAGTCAATATCACCAAATAGTTTTCCAACATTTGCAACAATTTACACTCCTACCAGCAACACATGAGAGATCTAATACTTTCCAAAATGTTTAAATTATAGCCATGGGACTTAAAATAGAGTAACAGGGGTGCCTGGGTGGCTCAGTCAGTTAAGTGATGACCCTCAGCTCTGGTCATGATCCCAGGGCCCTGGGATTGAGCCCCATGTCAGACTCCCTGCTCAGTGGAGAGCCTGCTTCTCCCTCTCCCTCTGACCCTCCTACTGCTTGTGCTCACACACTCTTTCTGTCAGAAAAATGAATAAAATGTTTTAAAAAATAAATAAAAAAGTAACAAAATACAAATTACATGAATTAGATGTAGTGGGTGTTAATGAAAGAATACTGTATTGACTGGTTTCTTGGGTTCTAGTAGATGCTCTTCCAGCAACTCTATGTGATCTTGGGAAAAACTAGTAGAGCATAGTTTTAATATCTGTAGATAAAGACATTTGAAAGACTATGGCTCCTCTTTCTGAAAAGTATGAAGAATTCAAACATAAACACAATTTGTATGTAATTTTGGGGGTGGGTGTCCTGGAGCCCATAAATAGGGGTGATGACTAGGGCTCATCATTAATTTAAGTAAAAATATCTGAACTAGATGACACTTGAAGTCTCTTCTGGTGGTAACAACAGTAACAGGATTAAAAAAAAAAAATCAGTACAGGGCGCCTGGGTGACTCAGTGGATTAAAGCCTCTGCCTTCAGCTCAGGTCCTGATCTCAGGGTCCTGGGATTGAGGCCCACATTGGACTCTCTGCTCAGCAGGGAGCCTGCTTCCTCCTCCTCTCTCTCTGCCTGCCTCTCTGCCTACTTGTGAACTCTCTCTCTCTGTCAAATAAATAAATAAAAAATATTTTAAAAAATTAGTATATCAACTATTATTATTTACGGTTGTATTTTTTTCTTTTTTAAAAAGATTTTATTTATTTATTTGATAGAGAGAAAGATCACAAATAGGCAGAGAGGCAGGCAGAGAGAAAGGAGGATGCAGGCTCCCTGCTGAGCAGAGAGCCCAATGTGGGCCTCGATCCCAGGACCCTGAGATCAGGACCTGAGCTTAAGGCAGAGGCTTTAACTCACTGAGCCACTCAGGTACCTCTATTTATGGTTGTATTTTAAACATATATTTGGTAAAATAAAATATTTCCCAGGTAAACTGCACCTATCATACCAGTAGAGAGAAGCACTTCCAAATTTGTGATCATTTAAAAGAATTGTTTAAAATCATACTTAACAATATGATTACAAAATCACTAAAAATTGATAAAACATGAAACAGATAATATTGTACTATTATTATTAAATATCAATTCATACATCATTCTAACAAAATTATGGGGGCATGGAAATAGTTTTTTAAAAAATCTTGGTATTATCCATTTTTTAGAAAGGGTAGATTTGATATTGTTTCAAACCAAGGAAAATTTAACATTCTTTAAATCAAGGCAACTGACTGCATATTTATAGGGAGGCCCTCTATACTATATTCAAAATGACAGTTTCTCTCATAATAGTATTATCTTATGTTTATTACACATTTTAATATGAAAATATTCCCTTTATGGAATCACCTATAAGTTTTTCAATTTAAAGCAGGATGATTGGGAAAGCAACCAGAGGTCTTATTATATGAACTTTGATACCACAGTTCTTTATATTTCTGTCAATATTCATCACACTTTAAGGACTTCAGTTGTGCATTAAGAGGATGAAAATATTAGGGGCACCTTCGGATCAGGTCATGTTCCCAGGATCTTGTTATCAAGCCCCACATCAGGCTCCCTGCTCAGCAAGGAGGCTGCTTCTCCCTCTCCCACTCACCCTGCTTGTGTTCCCTCTCTCTCTGTATCTCACTCTGTCAATTAAATAAATAAAATCTTTAAAAAAGAGGATGAAAACATTAAAGGCAATACATTGGGTAACTATCACATTAGACAGGATTCATTTATCTGGTCACCTTATTAACTCTAGATCTGTAGAAGAAAGGGGTGCTGGATGGGAAAATACTAAAGAAAAAAAAAGAGTTTGGGAGCATAAGACATCAAATTGAGCAAAAAGTTTACTGTCCTAAAGGGTTGTCTATATAGAGAGGAAAAAATTAGGGTAGGGTATAAAGAATAGCCTGAAGAGAGATGTGATTTCCAAATTGCTGAGTAGAATTTAAAGCAAATACCAAAAAGAGAACCATATCCTGCTTTCTCAGAAACAGTAAGAATAATCTGCATCATTATTTCTTGAACCCCCAAATAAGCATATTACAAGTATCCTGTTCTCCTGTATTTTATAATGGAATAGATAACTCCAGTTTGGTGCTGTCTTACCTAGGGGCAGGTGGCTGGACGATTTGAACTCTCCAATTCACTTCTAAGAGCAGGACTCTAGTATGTTTTGCTCCTGGGAGACAAAATAAACATCATGCACCTGGAAATATCAGAGTAAAGCACTGAGAATACTTTTCTACATTATTTTAATTTGAAGATAACATTCTTTCATGTAAAACTGTTAAGACTGCCAGGGCGCCTGGGTGGCTCAGTTGGTTAAGCGACTGCCTTCGGCTCAGGTCATGATCCCGAAGACCTGTGATCGAGTCCCACATTAGGCTCAATGCTCGGCAGGAGGCCTGCTTCTCCCTCTTTCACTTCCTCTGCTTGTGTTCCCTCTCTGGCTGTGTTTCTCTCTGTCAAATAAATAAAATCTTTAAAAAAAAACTGTTAAGACTGCCTATTCTTGCCTTCAAAATAGCAATCCCTAAAGAATGGTTACTCAGACTCTCATCATCTTCGAAGAGTCAACCCTGGAAATCAGTAGAAGCCAGAAAATCATTTCATAAAAATCTGCTATGAAGAAAACTCATTGTCCATTTATAACCAAGATAATTTACAAAGCACTAAATTGTCATGTTTTTTCTCTTACATAGCTTTTGATAATGAAAACAGTATACTGTTAAATTTTCAAAAGTGGATAACTCACTACAGATTTTTTTAATTAAGATTTTTTATTTATTTATTTGACAGAGAGAAACACAGTGAGAGAGGGAACACAAGCAGGGGGAGTGAGAGAGGGAGAAGCAGGCTTCCCGCCGAACAGGAAGCCCGATGTGGGGCTTGATCCCGGGTCTCCGGGATCATGACCTGAGCTGAAGGCAGTGGCTTAACCAACTGAGCCACCCAGGCACCCCTCACTACAGGTATTTTAAATAAAAGCTTAGTTAGATAAATGGACAAATGGAACAAACATTAGCTATAATGATAATAAAAATCTGTGACTGAACATCTGTTGTTTAAAGGATGAATAGCCATTCTGTTGTGGCATAATATGTAGTATATCATATTGTGTAAGGTTATACATATTTCATATGATACAAATATATATGAACTATAGGAACAAAACTTTGATCTGGCCTCAAGCTGACTCTAATCTTGTATATTATTATACCTATTTTACTGTTTGTCCTGTTCTAGCCAAACTGGTGAGGTATTATATAGAATACCTATGTCTTATCTTCCTAGGTATGCTTTTGTTCACATTTTGTCCTCAATATTAAATGTTTTCCCTTTAAGATTTGCTCTTTCCATTATAATCTGTTTCATTTCCGGCTGGTTCATATAAATGATGCTATAGTCATTTCTTTTAAGTATTTCTTTCCATTTCAGCAAATATTTATTTGTTTTTCTTTTTCTAGTGTTTATTTAAATTCCAGTTAGTTAACATACAGTGTAATGTTAGTTTTAGGTATAGAATCTAGTGATTCATCATTTATACACAACACCCAGTGCTCATCTCACCCATTTAACGCATCCCTCCACCCACCTTCCCTCCAATAACCCTCAGTTTGTTCTCTATAGTTAAGAGTCTGTTTTCTGGTTTGCCCCTCTTTATCAGCAAACATTTATTGGGAACCTACTTTGCATCAGATAATATTAAGATAACATAAAAAAAGATAACATCTAATTTCTACCATAATAGAGATTACAGTCTAGTGAGAGAGACAGACATTAAACAAAAACAAAAATGCAAATAAAATTTAAATATGTTCTAGGAAAGAAAATAAAATTAGGTGCAATAGGAGAGAACAATAGCGTGAGATACTTTAGGTTAAATAGTTAGGAAAAGCTCCTTTGTGAGAAGTAAATTTTAAGTTGAAACCAGAAAATGAATAGGCGCCAACCAAGTGAAATGTAAGGCAAAGAATCGGCAGATGGAGGAGCGTGTACCAACTTCGTGAAGTGGCAATGTGTTATATGAATTTGGAAGAACATAACAGAAAGGCCGGCGTGATTGGAGTATACTGAAGGGGAAAGTGGCAGAAGATGAGATTTGCAAGACAGACAATTGTCAAGTCATACGAGATCTTATCTAAGCGTTTAGTATTTAAAGCAGTAAGACCATAAGAGTGCCATAAATTGTTTAAGTGCTTTACTTGTATTATCGCACTGAATCCTCATGAAGACCTTGTGAGGTAGGCACTATCAGTACTCTCATTTTAAAGATGAATGAGCAACACAGAGGTTAGGTGACTTGCCCATGGTCACTAGTATGTAGTACAGACAGGATTCAAACTCAAGTGTTCTGGCCCTAGAACCAGAATTTTTTCCCTCAGTGGAAAACAATAGAAGGGTTTTAAACAGGAAGCTTATCTGGTGAGATTTACACATTCTAAAAATAATTCTGATTGAATTGGCTGGGGGCTGGGGGAACTGCTTGGAAGTGAGCAAAAGGAAAAGTTAGGAAAATATTAGGAGGTTTTTATAATAGTCCAAGGAAAAAAGACAGTGACTTGTTTCCCGGTGAAATGAGAAAAGAGGATGAATTAAAAATGATGAATTAAAAATTTATCTTTTAGGGGTGCCTAGGTGGCTAAGTCAGTTACGTGTCTACCTTTGGCTCAGGTCCTGGGACTGAAACCCATATCAGGCTCCCTGCTAAGTGGGGAGTCTACTTCTCCCTCTCCTGCCTCCTGCTTTGCCTGCTTTATATATATATATATATAAAACTTATATCTGATATATAATATATTATATACAAATTTTATTTATATATTATATATAATATATAAATATTATATAAATAAAATAAATATATTTAATATGTTATATATTTAATAATAATATGTAATATGTAATATGTAATATATATAATATATAATATAATATATAATACATAATGCATAATATGTGATAAATACATAATACATAATACATAATATATAATATATAATATATAATACATAATATATAATATGTAAAAATAAAATTTATATTTATGTATTATATTTATATATTTTTTCTTTATATATATTTATATGTATTTATATGTATTTATATATAATCTTTTAAAAATATATTTTTCAATCAATAAATAAGATGGATGGGAGTTGATAATATATTGGATGTGAGGAAGGAGGAAAGAGCACAAAATTACATATCTGGTATGTGCTCCTTTTGCAGATAGATCATCATGATATCCTTAGTTTACTTGCAGTTATCATTGAGCTCAGCTAACCATTCTTTTTGTGATAACTGTGAAGGTTTTGCGTGTGTGTATGTGTGTGTGTGTGTGTGTGTGTGTGTGTGTGTGTGTGTTAGTGGCTCTTTTACTAATTTGTTTTCCCCAATTTCTGTGTAAAACCAAATGTGGTTATTTAGATCATTAGAATTTCATTTGTTACACCAAGAAAATCAAATATAAAAAATAAATAAGAATAGTGTCTTACCCCAATATCATCAATAATCTTAAATCTTAAAAATCATAAGGCTTGATGTCAAGTGAAGAACATCAACTGCCGCCTCCAGATCTTTTAAGAGTTTTACATTGGATCCTTTGTAATTATGAAACATCACAGGTTTATCTATCTACTATCCTTTCGGATACTACCAGTGTCAAACAGAATTTTATATTTTGTGACAAAATGTCACCACATTTACTATGTAATTTTCAGATCCAAGTATCAGTGATCAGTAGATAGGGTAAAGTAAGACATGATTATTTCCAACTTGATTCTAGCTAGAAACTGGATGAAAATAGACACTATGTGTATGTGGAGATGTCACTTGTTCTCTGTACTCCTGGGTATCCCTTTATAGAATCACATAGTATCAGTGATTACTTTTTAATATGTAAGAAAGCTCTAGTCTGCCTCTTGCTTTCTTAGCATCTTTTTATTTATTTTTCCCTCCCTCCCTTCCTTCCTTCCTTCCTTCCTTCCTTCCTTCCTTCCTTCCTTCCTTCCTTCCTTCCTTCCTTCCTTCTTTCTTCTTTCTTTCTTCTTTCTTTCACATAGAGAAACACAGCTAGAGAGGGAACACAAGCAGGGGGAGTGAGAGAGGGAGAAGCAGGCTTCTCTCCGCCAAGCAGGAAGCCCGTTGCGGGGCTCGATCCTGGGACTCCGGGATCATGACCTGAGCCGAAGGCAAAAGCTTAATGACTGAGCCACCCAGGCACCCCTTAGTATCTTTTTATAAAAGGATATTGCACATTATCATGTGAAACAATACTAGAATTGCATTTTTTGTACTGTTTACAGTACCAGAGGTTTAGTTTCTCCTTTGATCCTCTACACATTAAAAATCTGGCTCTCAATATTATGCGTTCCTGTAATCTGTGGCATTTTATGCTCCCAGATATTACAAAGCATATATACACATATATATTATGGGTACAAATGGTTATGAATGTTGACAAATGCTTTAGTTCATTTGAAAAATCACTATTGCTTTAGAACTTTAGTATAACTTTTTTCTTTTCTTTTTTTAAAGATTTTATTTATTTGACAGAGAGAGAGATCACAAGTAGGCAGAGAGGCAGGCAGAGAGAGAGGAGGAAGCAGGCTCCCCACGGAGCAGAGAGCCCAATGCGGGCCTCGATCAGGATCCATGATCACTACAATAAATATCACTGGCTTTGGGTGGGGTTGAGCTATATACAGTATAAGACAGATGGAAGCCTCTCTACCAAACTGTCACTGTTTTCAGGAACTAAAATTCCCCCTGAATGTGTCCCATATTTGTATAATATTATTGAAAGTTAGTGGTACAAATGGAGAAGCAGTATGTGTGAAAAATAACTGATTCATCCATCTGCCTATTGGATTCACATCTGAAGAGTGTGCTGCACATCACTTATTTTACCTAATAAGAGATTATTTCTTAAACAGTCTCTCCAGTACCTATCAGATAATATCCAACCTTTATAACATGACTTTCAATGCCCATACACAATTTAGGACCCCTATTTCTCTAGCCTTACCTTCCACATTTCTTGTACATGAAACTCTTTTTCAATTAAACCAGGTTTCTGTTGACTCCTGAAACCAAATGTGTATCTATATGAAACATTTACTATATGCCTAGGATATTTTCCTTTTTCTCATAATACTGGATGGTCTTATATAGCCAATTCAATATCATTCAATTATTCATTCAATAACTGAAACCACCTGTTATGAATATGATTATGAATGAGATAGGCAAACAAATAATTCCTATGATATTTTAAAAATATAATTCTGTTTTTTCCTTTCTGACATGGTAAAAACAGGATTCAAGGGCCCCAACTCAATACCATTTTTGGTAAGATGATTTCAAACTGTCTTTTAGTAAGAAATACACACATTTCAGGGCAAGGTTTAGCTTTGTTATTTTTAATCTCAGATATCTCCTTCCTAATCACTTTTACTTTTGATGATTTCACATTTTACAAAGTTTTGAAAAAATATGGATTCTCAATGTGAGTACCTGTGGTTCCATAGCAGTTGTTTAATCACTAGGAACCACTTAATGACCTCAAACTGATATTCAATTTGAGACTATCATGCAATCCAAAAAAACAATGATTACTAGTTATGTCAAGAATAGAAATTCTCAGCCACCCTTGCTAATTTCTAAAGTATCTGAGTAATATCTTAACAAAGACATGGACTCTATCAGTGATACTACTGACTGTGGACAATGAAGATAAATAGGCTAAAAATACTTATATCACTGAAAATATTTTTTCCAGGCTCATAATTACTTTTAAAGGCATTAGCTTTGTATAGTATGGCCTGTTTTAAAAATACTCCTTTGATTTTGAGTTTATTGTAGGTCTGTATGAATTTGTTAGAAAAAAGAAAAGAGAGAGCCCATGTACATTTATTCAGTCTCTTTGATCATAACATCTTGCAAAACTATAGTATAATATAACAACCAGGATATTGACATTGATATAATCACCTATCTTATTCACCATTCTTAGTTTTACTTGTACTCATTTATGTGTATATTTGTGTGGTTAGATCTAGACAAATTTCACATGTGTTACTTCCTTAATTCATAGTGTGAGATTTATCCATATTGCTCATTATTTTTCATTGCTATATTCTATTCATTTATGTAAATATCTGCAACTTATGCATTTTACTATTGATGAGATATTATGTTCATTTAAAGTTTTAATCTATTACCAAGAATATGGCTATAAGTATTTATTTCTTTTGGTAGACATATGTAAGTGTTTCTGTTGGGCATATACTTAAGAGTAAATTTCTAGTCATAGATATGTATTCAGCTTTACTTAGCTTTATTCCTAAAAGTAGTACCAATTTCCTCACTCTCCAGCAGTGTATAGGATTCTTATCACTCCATATATTATCACACTTGATAATGTCAGTATTGAAAATTACAGTCATTCTGGATGCTGTGTACTATTATTTTATTGTAATTTTAATTTATATTTGCCTAAGGATTAATTAGATTAAGCATCTTTACAGACATTTATTGGATATTTGAACATTCTCTTTCTCTCTTTCTTTTTTTTTTAGAGACAGAGTGCAGGGGGAGGGGAGAAGGTAGAGGGAAAGAGAGCATCCTAAGCAGGCCCTCCATCTAGCGTGGAGCCCCTCATGGGGCTCAGTCCCACAACTCTGACCTTGAGACCCGAGCTGAAATCAGAGTTGGACACTTAACTGACTGAGCCACCGAGGTGCCCCTGAATATTCTTTTTGATAAGTATTTTATGCCCTTTTCTTACTGATTGTAGGAATTCTTTATGCATCCTGGACATGATCTTATGGAACACTTTGTCTTTTTGTCTTCTGTTTTAAGAAACTATGATGCATTTTGTGTTTTTTTCCTTCTACATACAAATTGACTTTAATTACTATTAGTACACAAATTTTCAAAATACAAAAGCAAACATAGTTTATTCAATTACTTCCACAATAAATATTAGTATAAAACAAACTTTAAAATATAAAATCTGGGCCGCCTGGGTGGCTCAGTAGGTTAAAGACTCTGCCTTCAGCTCAGGTCATGATCTCAGGGTCCTGGGATGGAGGCCTGCATTGGGCTTTCTGCTCAGCGGGGAGCCTGCTTCCTCCTCTCTCTGCCTGCCTCTCTGCCTACTTGTGATCTCTCTGTCAAATAAATAAATAAAATCTTTTTAAAAAATAAATAAAAAATAAAATAAATAAAATAAAATAAAATCTCCAGTCTTATGCATGTAACTGTTAACTGAGCATCATTTTTCAAAATATTCTGAAAAAGGAAATAACAAGTAAAATTTCCCATTATATTGAAACCCTACTGATTTATATTCTGTTCACCAAAAATTTGTGACAATATATTTAACTGAATTGATTTAGCAATTTAACAACGTGGCAGTGTATATAACATTAAGTTATAAAAGTCCCAAACTTTAGAATCATCCATTTATAAATTATTTTATGTAATTCAATATCTCTTTTTACATCAATCAATAGTAGTGTTTGATTTCCTTTAGATCTCAAAAGTCGTACATCTATATACGAAATTTATTTAAGTCAGAGGCTCAATTCTCCATTCAGGTAAACTGAATGAAGCCCTAGAACATTTTATTTCCTACAGTGAAAACTTAAATAGACCTGTGAGGAAGTATCCTCTGCTTGTCTATACACATTACTTTTTAATTCAGATGACTCCTGCCTTACTTGTATTCATTTGTGTGTATGTACATGTGTATTTAGCTCTATACAATTTTATCACATGTGTAGGTTTGTGTATCCACCACCACAGTCAAAATACAGAACAGTGTTATCATCACAAAGACCCCTTGTGTTGCCCTTTTATAATGATAACAACTTCCCTAAAGACTCATCCCCAATCCCTCACAAACACTAATCTGTTCTCCATCTTTATAGTTTTGGTATTTCAAGAGTAGTATATAAGTGGAATCATATAGAATATAACCTTTTGAGATTTTTTTCTTAGCACAATATCTATGAATTCATTCAAGTCGTGTGAATCAACAGTTCATTCCTTTGATTTATGAGTAGTATTCTATAGTAAAAATGAACTTCAGTCTATCCATTCTCCCACTGAAAGACATCCAGGCTGTTTATAGTTTTTGGCTATCATAGATAAAGCTGCAATGAACATTTATGCCCAGATTTTTGTGTGAACATAAAAATTTATGTCTTTGGTCTAAGAAATTGTTGTCTAATTCAGGGTCATGAAGATGTTTTCTTATGCTTCTTTTCTTAAGAATTGTATATTTTTACTTCTTACATTTAGGTCTATTTTGAGTTAATATTTATATATAGTATGAAGTAGGTATTCAAATTCATCCATTTGCATGTGGATAGCCCATTGTCCCAGCACCATTTTTCAAAGTATATTCTGTCATCATTAAATTTTTTGGCACTTTCATTAAAAATTCATTGACCATAATTTAAAGGTTTGTTTGTGGGCTCTTAGTTATGTTCCTTTAATCCATATATCCATTTCCATGGCACTGCTACCCTGTCTTGATTACTGTAGCTTTGTAGGAAGTTTTGAAGTCAGGAATTGTAAATATTCCAACCACACTCTTTTCAAAGAATGTTTTAGCTATTCTGTATCCGTTGTGTTTTCATATCAGTTTTAGGATCATCTTGTCAGTTTCTACAAAGAAGCCAATGGGATCACTAATAGGCACTTCATAGAAATTGTAGCTCTGCCATCTTTTTTTTTTTTTACTTAAATTCGACTAGCCACATATATTATTAATTTCAGATGTAGTGTTCCATGATTCATCAGTTGCGTATAACACCCAGTGAACTCTGCCGTATTAACAAAATTAAATCTTATAATCCATGAATAAACTATGTTTTCCCACTTATTTGGATTTTCCTTAATTGTTTTCAACAATGTTCCATAGTTTTCAGTGTACAAGCTGTATACTTCTTTTGTTAAACTTATTCCTAAGTATTTTTATTTTTTGATGTTATTTTAATGAATTTATTTTAAATTTCATTTTACATATTTTATGGCTAGTATATGAAAATCAAATTGATTTTTGTACACTGGTCATGCATCCTTCAACTTTGCTGAAATTGTTTTTAGCTTTGGCTAAAACTTCAATCCAATGTTGAATAAAAACAGCAAGAACAGACACCCCTGTTTTTTTTCTGATGTTAGTGGTAAAGTTTTCAATGTTTCATAATTAAATATGATGTTGGCTGTAGATTTTCTGTAAATACACTTTATCAGGTTCTATTCATAGTTTCTGAGTATTTTTTAAATCATGAAATGGTTTTAAATTTCAGACAGATAATTAGCTGTTAATTTTGTTGAAGGTGCCTTGTATGAGATATCACTTTGTTCCTGTTGCTTTCAAGATTTTCTCTTTGTCTTTCAACAGTTTAATTCTAATGTGTCTATTTTGAGGCCACTTTGGGTTTATTGTACTTGGAGTTTGTTGAGTTTCTTGGATGTAGAGATAAACATTATTAATCATAATTGGGATTTTTCATCCTTAATTCTTCAAATAGTCATTGTGCCTCTTTCTTGCTTTTCTTGAGAATCTAATTATGTACATGTTGATATGCTTGTTGGTTTGCCACGGTTTCTGAGACAATTTATTTCCTAAGTTATTTTTTCTTTCTGTCCTCAGGCTAAATAATGTTTATTGACCTATCTTGTAGTTCATAGCTTATTTATTCTGCCAATTCAAATCTGAAGGTGAGTCTCTCAAGTAAATTATTGTATTTCATTTAATGTATTAAAGTTCTAGCATTGTATGTCAACTCCACTCAAATTTAAAAAGAAGTTTTAAAAATAGAACTTTTATTTTTAAAATAATTTTTACCATATATATGATAAAGATCTAGTATAAAAACATATAAAAGCTTCTTATCAATAATAAATTAAACATTTGGAAAAGATTTGAATGGAGACTGATTTAGTCAAAGAAAATTGAGAAATGGCCATTAAATATTTGAAAAGATGCTATATGTTAGTACATATTACAGGAATCCGGGAAAGCAAATCAAAATTATAATGAGTTACTATTTCACATTCACCACCTTGAAGATATATAAAAGATGGGTAAAGGGCGCCTGGGTGGCTCAGTGGGTTAAAACCTCTTCCTTCAGCTCAGGTCATGATCTCAGGGTCCTGGGATCCAGGCCCGCATTGGGGCCCTCTGCTCAGCAGGGAGCCTGCTTCCTCCTCTCTCTGCCTGCCTCTCTGCCTACCTGTGATCTCCCTCTCTGTCAAATAAATAAATAAAATCTTTTTTTTTTAAAAAAGAATGGGTAAAGATATTCAAATAGCCTTTTCAAAAAATGGTGTTGTAGCAATCAAACATCTATGGGCAAAAAAAAAAAAATAGAACCTCAGTGTAACCTCATACTGTACACATTTAATATACATATAAACATCAACAAAATATAATAAATATTTATTTTAAAAAACATTTATTTTAAGAATCTTAGGATATATAACTAGGGCATAATTTTTAGACATGATAATGACAAAATGGCCAATAAATCAAGAAGATACCACAGTTGTAAATATTTATGCACCCAATAACAGAGCAAATAAATATATAAACCAAATACTAAAAGGAGTAATAAACAGCTATACAATATGGTTGGGGACTATAATATATCCCAATTTCAACAGTAGGTAGATTGTCCAGAGAGAGTCAATGAGGAAACAGCAGATTTGAACAACATTATAGACCAAAAGGTCCTAACAGACATATAAGAACATTCTACCTGATAGCAGAATACATGTTCTTCTTAAGCACTTTCTAGGACAGATATATGTTAGGCTGCAAAATAAGTCTGAATCAATGCAAGAGGAAGGGAATTATATCAAGTACCTTTTCTGGTCACAATGGAATAAAACTAAAAATTAGTAAAAGGAGGAGAGCTGGTAAATTCACAAATACATGGAAATGAAACACACTCCTAGACAGCCAATGGATCAAAGAAGAAATCAAAAGATTTCTTAAAGAAACTTTAAAAGTTTTGACACAAGTGAAAATGAACACCTAATACACCAAAACTTATGGGAGGCAGCAAGAACTGCTCTTAGAGAAAAATTTATAGCAATAAACACAATAAAAATGAATGTATCAAGTGAGCAACATAATTTTATACCTCATTAAACTAGAAAACAGAACAGAGTAGCTCGAAGTTCGCAGAGAAAGGAAATTAAGGACTAGAGGAGAAATAAATGAAATAAAGAATAAGAAAATAATAGGAAAGATTAACAACACCAAGTTTTAGTTCTTTGAAAAGATAAAAATGACAAACCTTTACATAGACTATGAAAAAAGAGGGAAGATCCAAATAAATAAAATTATAAATTACAAATATATAAAATTATAAATAAAATAAAATTATAAAAGAGGAGACATTAAAACTCATATCATAGAAATACGAAGAATCATGAGACTACCGTAAAAAAGTACACAATAAACTGGGACAACCAGGAATAAATAGATAAATTCCTAGAAACATACAGTCTACCAAGACTGAGTCACAAAAGTATAGAAAAATCTGAAAGATTAATAATGAGTAAGGATATTGAAACAGTAATAAAAGCCTCCCAACCACAAACATAAAACTTCAGGACCAAATGGTTTCACTGGTGGATCCTACCAAACATTTAAAGAAAAATGAGTGTCAATCCTTCTAAAATTCTTCCAACAAATTGAAGAGGAAGGAACACTCTCATTTTAAGAAGCCAGCATTATCTTGATGCCAAAGCCAGATAAGGACTCTATAAGAAGGCTACTGACAATGCTTATAAGAAAAGAAAGCTACCAACCAGCATATCCCTAATGAATATTTCTCAACAAAATATATACAAAGCAAATTCAACAGCACACTAAAAGGATCATACATAATGATCAAGTGGGATTCATCTCTGGGATGCGAGGATGATCCAACACACATCAATCAATAAATGTGATACAGCATATTAATAGAATGAAAGATAAAAATCGCATGATCATCTCAAAAGATGCAGAAAAGGTATATGACAAAATAAAATATCTTTCATGATGGAAAGCTCAATATATTGGGGATAGAAGGAATGTAGCTGAATATAATACAAGCTATATAAAATAAACTCACAGCGAATGTCATACTCAGTGGTGAAAGGTTGAGAGCTTTCCTTTAAGATTGGAAAGAAGACAGTGGTGCCCACTCTTACCACTCCCATTCAACATAGTATTAGAAATCCTAGCCAAAGCAATCAGAAAACAAAAACCACCTGAATCATATAGGAAGAGTAAAATTGAGTTTGTTTGCAGATTAAATGATTTTATATATATATAATACACATAATATATATATTTATATAAAACCCCTAAAGACTCCACCAAGAAACTCTTAAAACTAATGAATTCAGTAAAGTTGCAGGCTATAAAATTAATATACAGAATGCAGCAAGATACCTATATGTTAACAATGAATTATATGAAAAAAATCCCATTTACAATAACATCAAAAGAATAAAATACTTAGGACTAAATTTGACCAAGTAAGTGAAATATCTGTATACTGAAATCTATATGACATTGATAAAGAAATTGAAGAAAACACAAACAAATGGAAAGATGTCCCATATTCATGGATTAGAAAAAGTAATATTGCCAAAATGCCCATATTATTGAAAGTTATAAATATATATATATAAATATATATATATATTTTTTTTAAAAAAGAGATAAATGTTGGTGAAAATGTAGAGAAAAGGGAAACCTTGTGCACTCTTGTTGGGACTGGAAATTGGTACAGTCACTATGGAAAACAGTATGAATGTTTCTCAAAAAATCTAGAAATAAAACTATTATATGATACAGCAGTTTTAATTCTGAGTAGACATCTAAAGGAAATAAAAACACAATCAAAAAGTATCTTCCCCCTATGTCCACTAAAGCATTACTTATAGAGTAAATTTTAAAAGTTCTCACTCCACACATAAAGAAAAAATGTTACTTTGTGAGGTGATGGAGGTGTTAACTAACTCCATTGTGGTAATCATTTTGTAATCTATACAAATAAACTTACACCCTGTTATGTGTCAATTATATATCAATAAACCTGAACAAAAATCATTAAAACATTCATATAACATGGATCAATTTTATTTTACATAATTTATTTTTCCTAAAAGTTGGTTTAAAAAACATATGCTCTGTGTGTGTGTTAATAATGCTAATAGCAACATGATTTTATTGTATGTTTGCTTAATTAGACTATATTGATGAATGCCTAGATTGAATACATATTTGTATTATGAACAATACTATATTTGAATATTCTTATTTGTGCATCTTTGCACTCTTTTGAAATTGTCCTTTTATTGGAATTAGCAATTTATGGTAAATTTCTAGAGGTAGAATTGTTCAGTCAATGAGTACAATATAATGAGTACATATAATTTATATATATATATATATATCTACAGCAAGATCAAACCAATTTATATTTTAAATGATTTTTTCAATTTAGAATCCTTTCTTTTCTTTTTTTTTGACTTTAAATTTATTTTATTTTTTCAGTGTTCCAAGATTCATTGCCCATGCCCCACACCCAGTGCTCCACGCTTTAGGTGCCCTCAGTACCCACCACCAGGCTCTCCCATCCCCCACCCCCTCCCTCCAAGTCCCTCAGTTTGTTTCTGTGTGCAGTCTCTCATGTTTCATTTCATTCCTTGAATTACAATGGATAAAGAAGATGTGGTCCATATATACAATGGAATACTACGCCTCCATCAGAAAGGATGAATATCCAACTTTTGTAGCAACATGGACTGGACTGGAAGAGATTATGCTGAGTGAAATAAGCCAAGTAGAAAAAGTCAAGTATCACATGGTTTCACTTACTTGTGGTGCATAAGGGGTAATATAGAGGACAGTAGGAGAAGGAAAGTAAATGGGAAGTAGGGTAATTAAATGTTTTTTTTTTAAGATTTTTATTTCTTTATTTCACAGAGAGAGATCACAAGTAGGCAGAGAGGCCGGCAGAGAGAGAGGAGGAAGCAGGCTTCCCGCTGAGCAGAGAGCCCTATGCGGGCCTGGATCCCAGTACCCTGAGATCATGACCTGAGCCAAAGGCAGAGGCTTTAACCCACTGAGCCACTCAGGAGCCCAAAATCAATTTATATTTTAACCAACAGTGAATGAGATTGTCTACTTCCTTATCCTTTCACTAATATGAGTGAACAATGATAACTCATCTGGTTTAATTCATATTTATTTAATACTGAAATCAAACAAGGTTATATCTTTTTTGTCATTTGCACTTTTTCTTGTATTTTTTACAATTATATGTACATACTCTACACATTTTCCTGTTGAGTATTTTTCTGTCTTGGATTTATAATAGTATAGTGGATTTTTCCATATAGAATATGTAACAGCTTTGTCATATGCAAATATATCTCAGTCATTTGCATTTAAATCCTGCCTATTTTCATTTTGAGGCATACAGCATATAACTGCTTAACATGTAAATATAATGTACTCTATCAGTCTTTTTCTTAATGGTCTCTGCCTTTAATGCCATACTTAGAAAGACCATTGCCCTCCTCTTTATATAGTCATTAATATTTTCTGGTTCTTTACATTTTTTTATTTGAGACCTTTGTCTCTGTATGCCATCTGAAATTTATTTGGATATGTTATATTAGGAAGGGATTTAACTTTTTGTCAAATTATTAGTCAATTTTTCCATCACCATCTACTAAAAGAGCTATCTTTTCCCCACTGATTTTAAGCTACCTTTGGAATATACTAAAATCTTGCATATACTTGGCTATATTCCTGGCCATTCTACTCTATTTCAAAATTTTGTTCTTGCAGCAACAAGATTTTGTTTTAAGGTTTCTGCCCCCTTTTATAGTATATTTTATGTTGGTCACTAATTTCTATTATTCTTAAAAGTATTTCTTGACTCTTGTCATTTTTTTTCACTTTAAATTTATTTTTTTTCAGTGTTCCAAGATTCATTGCCCATGCCCCACATCCAGTGCTCCATGCAATAGGTGCCCTCAGTATCCACCACCAGGCTCTCCCATCCCCCTACCCCCTCCTTCCAAGTCCCTCAGTTTGTTTCTGTGTCCAAAGTCTCTCATGTTTCGTTTTTCTCCCTGAATTACCCTACTTCCCATTTACTTTCCTTCTCCTACTGTCTTCTATATTACCCCTTATGCACCACAAGTAAGTGAAACCATGTGATACTTGACTTTTTCTACTTGGCTTATTTCACTCAGCATAATCTCTTCCAATCCAGTCCATGTTGCTACAAAAGTTGGGTATTCATCCCTTCTGATGGAGGCGTAGTATTCCATTGTATATATGGACCACATCGTTATCCATTCATCTGTTGAAGGGTACCTTGGCTCTTTCCACAGTTTGGCGATTGTGGCCATTGCTGCTATGAACATTGGGGTACATATGGCCCTTCTTTTCACTACATCTGTATCTTTGAGGTAAATGCCCAGTAGTGCAATTGCAGGGTCATGGGGTAGTTCTATTTTTTTTTAATTTTTTAATTTTTTAAGGAATCTTCACACTATCATTTGAATTTCAAATACTTATTTTAAATAGTTCATGTCTTTCAATAAAATTATTGGGTCTTCATTATGAGCCTCCAATATTACCTATTTAGGTTTATATCGAGATATTTTCCTTTGTGCATGTATGTTTAATATGAAGATTTCTTTTAGTTGTTTTATTTCATAACTGTCTTTTCCAGATGTACAGATAGTTCATTTTTCATATTTAATTTACATAACCTACTTAAGTATATTAATTTAAAAACTCTTGTTTTTTTTTGTTTTCCTTGTATACAGTCATGTATCTTCAACTAATGGTGATTAATAATTATACCTCTTGTTTATTTGTTTATTTGACTTTATTGCTTCAATAAGAACCTCCAGCATATATTTTCATTTAATAATCAAAGTGCTATTATATCCCAGTACCTTTTTTTCCTTGACCTAATGGGAGTGACTATAGTACTTTTTTGGGGTGGGGCTCTAAATACTCTTTACTTTTCCATATGTTTCTACACATATGTGTGAAAACTCTTATATCTTTCTTTTTTTAAGTTTTTGTTTAAATTCCAGTTAGTTAACATATAGAGAACAACCTGGTGGTTACCAAAGGGAAGGTGGGTAGGGGGATGGATTAAATAGGTGATAGGGATTAAAGAGGGCACTTGTGATGAGCACAAGGTATTATCTGGAACTGTTGAATCACTATATTGTACAACTAAAACTCATATTGCACTGTATGCTGACCACAGTACCTTTTAAACAATTGTTATGTTTAAAATAGACATTTGTATCATGTCAAGAATTTTTAAGAGATAAGAATAGATTTGTAATTTATCAACTAAGTCTTTAGTATCTCTCAATATGATCATGTATTTTTTCTTCTGTAATATGCTCATATAATTAATCATGTTAAATCAGGCTTCCCAATATTTTACTTTTATGCTATGTTTTCCTATAGAGTCTTAAAAAAGTTTTCCTAATGTTTAAAATTAATTATAAATTTTAAGAACTCCAAAGGGTAAGTTTAACTTAAAAACATATTGTGAAACAGCAGAAATGCTAATATAATTGCTAACTATATTTTACAGATATGCATAGTCAGAATATTTGCTGAGTGAGGGAGATCTGTAAAATCAAGAGGAAACCTGGAATATATTGTCACTTCTTACTCCTGGTCTTCATTTTTTTTTTACCTCTAAAGAAATAATTTGTTAAGTATATTCCCTCATTTAGATGCTTCTTTGTAAGTTCTTTTAGGGATTTGAATGCATATTTTTGTCTGTCAATGTCCATCTATGTGCATTCTATATATAATGTTTTTTGTCCCTTAAAACATAAATTTTCTCTCTTTCTCCATCCTATTAGTGTTGTTGTCCAGCTGATTCTAGGCCCTACTGGATTGTTTTAGGGTTTCCTAGGTTACATGTCTCTATTTATCTTGTTGAATGGCTGTTTGTACTTCTTTTTCTTAGTCTTGGAAAATAAGAGAATCCAAAAACCAGTAGAAGCTACTGTATTAAATACAATGAAGTTGTCTGTGGGAACATAGGACTCTGTCCCTTACCGTTGACTCATTTCCTTTACAACTCTGTCCCACTCTGATTTGTCAATCAGATACTCAGCCCTTAGCTCATTTATTCTTTTGTGATAAGTTGAGATAAAATAATTAAATGACTCAGTTAGCTTTCTAAGCCTTATTCAAGCACCATGACTATCCACATTTTTAGTTTCTTTAAGTAGTAAGTTTTTAAGCATTCTTAAGGAAGTTTGCTTAAAAATTGTTTAATTTTATAAAACTAATTAAACATCATGACATGTAGCATAGTACTACAATACACTCTTTTTGCCTTCTCTCTTCCTAGATTCTTTTCTAAATGTCCACTTTAATGATACCGTGTGAACTTTACCTAACATAGTAAATGGTTGTATTATTAGTGTAGCAAATCAACCAAAAGGAAGACCTTTCAGTGTGGTTACCTGTAATCATCTATGCATTTTCTTAATTCAAATGGTGCTCTTTGTTAAATTCTTTTTAAGAGCTTCAATTACAAATTATTAGTCATGAAGTATTTTAGAGATAAAAACAGGTATTAATATATATCATTTTCATGTTCATAAAGCAAAAGAGGAAAACTTTCTAAAGGCAAAAAAAAAGGAAAAATAATGTAGTGCATACATATAATTCATGAGTTTTTAAGTCTACCTGTAATACATGCTACAATACTGTAATCCAAACAGGTAATGACTCAGACTGAAAACACATTTTTCAGCCTATTTTTTTCTTCTTGTTACTTTTCTGTGTTATGTATTTAGAACTGCAAGGACAACAGAAATAATAAGCCACTGTGTAGACAGAAATTAGTGTTTCTTGTTTCCCATGCTTTCCAAGACTATCAAGTGGTACTAGACTAAATTGAATCAGTATTATTTTTTGATAACGTCTTATAGCACAGTTGACTTTGTTAATAAAGTAGGATTGTTGTTGTTGTTAACATTTTCAATGTAAGAAAAGTCATTTAAATTCAAGCAGACTCTTCTACAGCTTATTGGCCTTGATAGAGATTATTTCTGAATTTAATTACTTCCTATCAAAGAACGACCACAGAAATTAATTCTGCAACATCAATCTTTTTCTTTTTAAAGTTTGGCTAGAATATTAAATATAAGTGACATTATAACATTACCATTGTTTTTCCAAAGAATGGACTTAGAGCAATATGAATATAAATAAGCAAAATATTTGTTTCTAGTAATTCCTTATTTCTTTTACATGTTTAACCTTTTATGTAGTGTTTCTCAAACTGTGTTCTGTGATTCATTTGCATTAGAATCTTTTAAGATATACGTTAAAATAAAGCTTCCTGGGTTCTATGTCCGAGGGACTGAATCAGAATTTCTAGGTGTGGGCCTAGAAATATGAATTTTCCATTTCAGAGGGTGATTCTGAGATTCAGTGAAGAATGTGAACCACTGTCTTAAGAGTAAGGTTTTTTGTTTTGGTTTGTTTTTTTTTTAGATTGTATTTATTTATTTGACAGAGAGAGAGATCACACGTAGGCAGAGAGGCAGGCAGAGAGAGAGGAGGAAGCAGGCTCCCTGCTGAGCAGAGAGCCTGTGCTGGCCTCAATCCCAGGACCCTGACCTGAGCCAAAGGCAGAGGCCTAACACACTGAGCCACCCAGGTGCCCAAGAGTAAGGTTTTGAAAATATCTTCTATGCATTCTTTTTGAGGAAGCTCAACCACATCCATTAATATATTAATAGCTCCAAAACTGTATCTATAGCAAAACTCTCTTCTGAGAGCTAGACCTATATATACATATATCACGACTTATCCCATACAACTGAGACATGTCACAAGGTGATCTCTTGATCACTCTGCCAGTCTCACCACACACACACACACACACACACACACACACACATACACACACACTCACGTGCTCTCCTTCCTTCTTGACCTGTACTTTTGAAATCTAATGCCAACCAATCACCACAGCATTATGTCAACCACAACTACGTAATCGCAAAGTCCTGTCAATTATTTTATACATTTTCAATCCATCCACTTCTCTCTTGGTAGATAACATTAACATCTTCTTTACTGATTTCCCTACTTCTTGTTCCCTCACCTAAATTTTCTCTAGGCAAAAGCAATAGTAATCTTTCTAAAACACAAACATGATCATGTAGTTTGCCTCCTTAAAACCCCCCTCATTGGTCCCTGTCAGAGTCAAGATAAGTCTGTATTTATTAAACTCACACATCTACTCATCGTGTTCTTTATGATATGATTAGTCTGTATCTAATTATCTTACCACTTCTCCCCATTGGCACATTTCATTGCCATTTTACAGAACTAACGATCTACAGTTTTAGGAATAAGTTACACAGTCTCTTTCCTCCACAGCGTGTATCAAGTCATTATAAAAAATTTCAATTTATTTATGTGTCTCCTTCTCTATGCTTAGATTGCTCACCTCTCTATCCCCAGTGTCGAAGCACAATTCCTAATACACACTATAAGCTCCAAAATTCTTCTGGATTGAATAGATAAATAACGGATAACATAACATTTATTTATATCCATTAAGAGTATGTAATATAATATAGCATTTAAACATACAGGCTCTGGAAATGGAATCTCTGGGTTAAACTCTGGCTATGCTACTTATGCAACCTCAAATGATTTATTTAAATATCCCTATGTTTTAGGTCATTACTTTACAATAGTTATAATAATAGGATCTCTCCCCTAATATTGTCAGGAAGATTAAATGAGAAAATACATAAACAGTTTTCTGTTTTAAAATGTTAGACACAAAGCAGGTATTCAAGAAATGGTAGCTACTACTTTTACTTCTTTCATGATTCAAGAATTATTCTGTACCTTTAACATATCTCATCATTTTATCCATTTTAATTTTCTTCTTTGCTCTCAGCCATCATCTTGGAAGAGTCATATATTTTTTGGTCTAAAGGTAATGGATGCCTCTCCATACCCTCTTTCATTTTAGAGGCTTTGCACTGGATCTTCTCTAGCTGGAACATTGTTAGGTGTGATGGCCGGAATATTAAATAATATTCTTAATGAGATGATATATTCAAAAGATAAACATTTTTAGTTTCTATAGAATTTCCTGATAACATGTAATATTTTTCCTGCCTCAGTAACCCTGTCAACACTTTGAGACAATATCTTCAGGAAGAGTATATGAGAACATTAAAATCATAATAATCCCCTGGAGGCATAATTGAGAGTTCTAAACCCACATCTCAAAACCCTATGTTTGATTAAGATTTGCTGGCAACAAAAGGATATTTGTTATTCATTTTAAAGAAACTTAATAAATGATTCAGCCTTGGGGCAGACCTATACCAATGTAGATTATTTTTAATTTTGTCAGGTCTTAAAAAGATCAGTTAAGGCCAAGAAATAAGTTTTGCAAGATAAGGGAAATATAAATTTTACATAAATTTGTATATAAAATTTTATAAGATTTTAGAAGATTTGTCTTACCTTTCTTTTGCTGTTTTTGACTGAAAATTATGATTTTGGAGAGTTTCTAAAGAATTGTTTCTTAAATAAATGCTATACCTTTTTAAAAGTTTAATTTTAAAATTAAATACTACAAATACTACAGCAATACTACAAATAAAGCTTTAGGGACAGTTTAATTTTTCCAATACATATCAAAGAATAAGCGTTTTAGACATGAAAACATGATAAAAATTATATATACTAATTCACAAATATATGGAAAATGGGGACCAGAAAATATATGTAACAGAGCTGATGTCACAGAGTGGCACAAATGTCAAGATATCAAGATAGAACTTAGGTGCGCTGATTCAATTTATTGTCTTTACTAAAAAACAATAATCAAATTAGTTTATTAGAATAGGGAAATATAATGAGAAAACAATAAAGAATTGAAATGGAGGAAAGAATTCTACAACACAATGGCAAGTTACAATGGCAAGAGGTGGATAATTATACCAATGGGCTATAATAAGGTAGAGAGGTTTATATCTTGCTAAGAGCTTCAAAGTCACAGGTAACTTAGTTGGACACAAAACAATATTCATATACCTTGAAAGTTGTACTGAAATAGATCTTTTATTGAAGAAGACAACCAAGTATATGTAGGGGCAATAAATAAAATTAATTTTGAAACTTTAGAAGTAGGTTTGTTCTTTAAAGAAGTCTTACTTAAAGTGCCATATTAAAAATTATCTTATAAAATGAGCAACCAGAGCCCAAATGTGTATTTATTAAAGTGTAGTTTGCTGACCATCTGTATCAGAATCAGAGAGGATTCTTTTTAAGTGAACAGTTTCCTAGATCCCCATTCTGGACTCCTCTCAGAACTGCAGAATCTGAATTTACAGGAACAAAGCCTGGAACTTTCATTTTATTGTCACCATATACATAGCCACCCCCCCACACACACCTACGCATACACACAGATACACAAAACCACGATCACCACCTTGATTCTAGCAGTATAATATTTTAAGACACAAATTAATTTAAGAAACATTTACAAACATTCATATTTTAAAAATAGAGTGAGATGATGTGAACATTATGGTGACATAAGACATTTATCTTTTTATTTCTCTGTTTTAACAATAAAAAGGCATATATCCACACACAAAAACACCTTTTCAGGTATTATGGGATCTAGTACCATATGCCAAGAAATTCTGAAGGAGTCTTACCCATTTGTGCTTCTAGTAATAGGGAGACAGACCTCAGTATATCTGCAGAACAAACAGCCAGCAAACCTGCCCACACCCCTCATGTCATGACTGGAGAAAAGTCTACAGAGTGCTGATCTGGGTAGATACCCATGTAGAAGAGAAAATCTGCAAAAATCTAGCTGTCCTGAGGGGAGATTCCAGCATGTGAATGGAGGGAAAAAAAATGAGTTTGGTGGCAGAGACAGAAATAAAAGAAACTTTCCCAGCACATCCTTCCCCAAGGATCTTCATGGGGTTGATCTATCCAGCGATGGTGTTCTCTAATATGGGGAAAAGGAGAACAGTAAATGAGCGCCTGGCCAGGAGCAGACCAGGTGAAGAAACCTGTTTCTATCCAACAGCACCCAAAGCACGGAGGTGAGACCTCCAAACTGGGCAGGGCAGAGACTGGGAAAGTGGTGGATAAGAATTTCAAAGATAATAAAGGAATTGTATTCAGCATGAAGCCTACACAGGAGCTTTTAGGAGTACTACAACCAATGATCTCCCTACTGGGTACATGGACACCCCAACACTCTGAGTTCTAATAAACCCATACCTCTTCCAACTCCGTTGCTGGCTTTTTGTGCATGCTTCTCTGTGTGATGCTGAGAGAGTTCTAGTGGACAAAAAACATGCCCAGAAAAAGGCACAGCAAGGGGGAAACCACAAACTTGACCTATAGCGCCACCTTCTGGAAAACAAAAGAAGAGTTGCCAGTAGACAAACTGGTCAGTTAAAACAAAGAGAAAGGACATAAAATCTTAAGAATTCTTCCACAAGAGGGAGCAAGAAAGGTGGAGCAGGTGTACCCATACAAAGGTGCAAAAAATCCCAGAAAATAACAAAACTATCAAAGAGAATATTTCATCTGAAAGCAACAGGCAAAGATTTAAGGAGGTATCTGCTACTTCAAATGTGAAAGCCACAACACAGATCTACAGAGAACATGAAAAAATCAAGGAAACAGAAAAAATAATTATTTAAAAGTATGGAATTTTGTGATAAATTTGATAAAGAAAATAGCTGTTTTGAAGAGATTCATTGAGATATGAGAAAAGTTAAAAAGACAATTTAATAAAATCTCAAAAAAAATTACAATGATCAAAATGAGATTTTAACAAAAAGAAATCATGAAAAAGAACCAAACAAAAATTCTGGAGCTAAAGAATTCAATGGATTTTAAAAAAAAGTGCAATAGAGAACATCTGCAGTAGAAAAGAACAAATGGAAGATAGGATAGATGAGTTAGAGGATAAGAATTTTGAAATTACCTAGAGGAGAAAAAGAATAAATGAAAAAGAGCAAAGAATGCGTACAGGGTCTCTGAGAATATGTCAAAAGAACAAATATTAGAATAATCAGGATTTCTGAGGAAGAGAGGGAGAATGGAGCAGAAAATTAAAATAAATAATAGTTAATAACTTTTCAGATCCGGGGAGAGAATTGGATATCCACGTTCATGAAGTTACTAGATCATGCTATAATCCAGATACAAAGATATCTTCTCCAAAACACAATGTAATAAAACTGTCAGAAATCAGAGATAAAGAAATAATTCTGAAAGCAGCCAGAGGGAAAAAAATGAAACCTACAAAGAAACCTCTAAAAGGCTATCGGTGGTTTTTTCAGTAGAAACTACACGGGCTAGAAGAAAGTGGAATGAATATGCAAAGTGTTGAAAGAAAAAAAAATTCTCAACTACGTATACTCTGTCAAGCAAACTTATCCTTCGTTTATCAAGGAGCAATAAAAACTTTCCAGGACAACAAAAGCTGAGTGAGTTCATCACCACTAGACATGCCTTGTAAGAAATGCTGAACGAAGTTCTCCAAGGTAAAAGGAAAAGATGGTAATTAGTGATATGAAAACATACAAAAATATACAACACACTGGTTAAGGTAAATATACAGTCATACTTAGAAAACTTAAAATCTGTAGTAAGATGTTGTGTTAACCACTTACTATATATAGTTTAAAGGTCAAAGGAAAAGAGTATAACAAGTAAGTATTGTTACTACAATGTGTTATCAAATACGCAACAGAAAAAGGAAATAATAACACCAAAAATATAAAAGGGAGAATAAAAGGATGTTTTGTAGATGGTTGAAGATTAGTTACTATCAGCTTAAAATAGACTGTTCCATGACCTGCCTTATGTAAACCTCACGGTAACCACAAGGAAAAAATTTAGAGCAGAGGCACAAAGGATTTTTAAAAAGGGGGGAGAAATAATAGAGCATATCATCATGGAAAATCACCAAGTTGCAGAGGGAGAAAGAAACAGAGTGTAAAAGAAAAATAATGCACAAAACTACTAGAAAATAATCAGATGGTATTAGTAAATCTTGAGTTATCAACAATAATTCTAAATGTTAATAGATTGAATTCACCAATCAAAAAGCACAAAATGGCTGAATGAATTAAGGAGAAAAAAAGACTTAGTTATATAGTGCTCACAAATAACTCACGTCAGTTTTAAGGACACACACAGGCAGAAAATAAAGGGATAGAAAGATATTCCATGCAAGTAGAAAACAAAAGAAAGTGGGAATAGCTATGCTTATATCAGACACAATAGATTTTAAGTCAAAAATGGCACAGGAGACAAAGGTCATCATGTAAAGATAAAATGGTTGATTCATTAAGAAGATATAATAATCATAAATCTATATGCACTCAACATTGGAGTACCTAAATGTATTAAGCAAATAGTAACAGATCTGAAGCGAGAAATAGACAGAAATATAATTATAGTAAAGGAATTCAATAACTTACTTTCAGCAATTAATAGATAATTTAGACAAAATCAACAAGGAATCAATGGACTTGAATCATGTTAAACCAAATGAACCTAGCAGACATTTACAAATATCCATCCAACAGAAGCAGATAAAATGTCCTTCCCCAGTGCACATGAAATATTCTCCAAGATTGACTATAAGATAGGTTACAAAACAAGTCTTAGCAAATGTAAAAGATTATAATAATGTCAAGTACCTTTTTTTTCTTCACCACAATAGCATGAATCTGGAAATCCACTAGAGAAAAGCTGGAAAATCTACAGATATGTGGCGATAAGGAAACACAATCTTGAACAACCAATGGGGCAAAGAAGATATCAAAAGTAAAATTAAAAGGTAGCTCAAAACAAATGAAATAAAACATGGTGTACTAAAATCTATAGAATGTTGCAAAAGCAGCTCTGAAAAGAAAGTTTATAGCAATAAATGCATATTTAGCAAAAGTAAAAGTAAAAAGATCTGAAACAACTAACCTTTATACCTCACGGACCCAGAAAAAAAGCAAATTAAATCCAAATGTAGAAAAAGGAAGACACTTACACAGCTCAGAGTGAAAATTAATGAAACAGAGACCAGAAAAATAATAGAAAAAAATCAGCAAAACTAAGAGCTAATTTTTGGAAAAGATAAATGGAATTGACAAAACTTAAGCTAAACTCAGAAAAAGAGAAGACAAAAAATAAAAACAAGAAATGAAAAAGGAGACATTAAAACTGATATTACAGAAATACATAAAAACATAAGATACTACTGTGAACAACTATATGTCAAAATTGGATAATCCAGTAAAAATGGATAAATTCTAGAAACATATAACCTAGCAAGACTGAATCAGAAAGAAATAGAAAATCTAAATAGACTAAAAATGAATAAGATAATAGAATCAGCAATCAAAACCTTACCAATATAGAAAAGCTCAGGATCAGATGGTTTCACGAGTGAATTCTACCAAACATATCAACAATTAATGTCAATTTTTCTCAAAACCTTCTGAGAAATTAAAGATGAGGGAACACTTCCAAACTCATGAGGCTCACATTACCCTGATACCAAAGCCAGATAAAAACACTACAAAAAGAGGGGTAACTGGGTGGGTCAGTCATTAAGCATCTGCCTTCGGCTCAGGTCATGATCCTGGGGTACCAAGATCAATACCCGCATTAAGCTCCCTGCTCAGCGGGAAGCCTGCCTCTCCCCCTCTCACACCCCTTACTTGTGTTCCCTCTCTGGCTGTGTTTCTCTCTGTCAAATAATTAGATAAAATATTTAAAACACACACACACACACACACACACACACACACACACACACAGATGCACACACTACAAAAACAGAAACAGAAAGCTACAGGCAAATATTCTTGATGAATATAGATATAAAGAAATCTCAATAAAATACTAGCAAGTCAAGTTCAATAATACTTTGAAAGGATGTCCAGGTGGGATGTATCTCTGGGACAAGGATGGTTCAACATACACAAATCAATAAATGTGAAATGAAGGCAAAAATCACATGATTATTTCAATAGATGGAGACAAAGCATTTAATACATCTTTTTATGATTTAAATCATTAACAAATTGGGTATAGAAGGGACAAACCTCAACATAAAAAAGGTCATGTATGACAAGCCCAGAGCTAATATCATACTCACTGGTGAAAACTTGAATGCTTTTCTTCTAAGATCAGGAACAAGACAAGGGTGCCCATTCTCATCACTCCTCTTCAACATCATACTGCAAATCCTAGCTAGAGCATTTAGGCAAGACAAAGGAATTGAAAGTATCCAAGTCAGAAAAGAAGAAGTAAAATTATTTTCATTTGCAGATGACATGATTCTCTCTATATAGAAAATCCTCAAGGCTCAACCAGGAAACTATTGGAACTGATCAATAAATTCAGTAAAGTTGCAGGATATGAAATCAACATACAGAAATCAGTTGCTTTTCCACACACTAACACCAAACCCCCCCCCCAAAAAAAAGAAAGAAAGAAGGAAGGAAAGAAAGAAAGAAAGAAAGAAAGAAAGAAAGAAAGAAAGAAAGAAAACTATGCCATAAGCAATAGCATCAAAAACAATAAAAATATTTAGAAATAAATTTAACCAAAGAAGTGAAAGATCTCTACAATAAAATCTACAAGTTCTTACTGAAATAAATTGAAGACACAAATAAGTGGAAAGATATCCCATGTTCACAAATTTAAATTGTTAATATTGTTAAAATGATCATACTGCCCAAAGTCATCTATAAATTTGATATAATCCCTATTGAAATTCCAATGGTATTTTTCAGGGAAATAGAAAATACAGTTCTAAAACTTGTATGTCCACATGCAATCTCAAATAGCCAAAGAATCCTGAGAAGGAAAAACAAAGCCAGAGTCATCATTCCTGATTTGAAACTATACAACAAAACTACAGTAATTAAAGCAGTGTGATACCAGCATAAAAAAAGAGACACTCAGACCAAGGGAACAGAATACAGACTAGATATATAAACTCAACTAATATTTGACAAGGGAGTCGAAAGCAGTCAAAGGGGAAAGGGTATTCTCTTTGACAAATTGTGCTGGGAAAATTGGATAACTATGTGCAGAAAAATGAAATTGGACCTCTCAATTACAACACTTCCCAAAATTAAGTTGAAATGGCTTAAAGATTTAAATGTATGACATCTGATACCAAAAAACTCCTAGAACTAAACATAGTGAATAAACTCTTTGACATGGGACTGGAAAATGACTTTTTGTATGTGAAGCCAAAAGAACAAGCCACAAAAGTAAAAATGCACAAGCAGGACACCAAACTAAAAACGTATGCACATGTAGCCAAAATAGTATGGTACAGGCACAAAAAGAGACACATGGATCAGCAGGAAGAAAAATAGAAAACCCCCAAATAAATCCACAATTACATGGTCAATTAATAAAGGAGGAAATAATATCCAATGAGAAAAGAGTCTCTTCAACAAATTGTGTTGGAAAAACTGGACAGTAGCCCGCGAAAGAATAAAACTAGGCCACTTCCTAACACCATACACAAAATAAACTCAAAATGGATTAAGGGCCTAAATGTGAGACCTGAAACCATAAAAATTGTAGAACAGAACACAGGCAGTAATTTCTCTGACAACGATCATAGCAACATCTCTCTAGCTCTGTCTCCTGAGGTAAGGGAAACAAAAGCAAAAGTAAGCTATTCGGACTACATCAAAATAAAAAGCTTTTGCACAGTGAAGGAAACAATCAACAAAACTAATAGACAGCCTACTGAATGAGAGAAGATATTTGCAAATGACATATCTGATTAAGTGTTGGTATCCAAAATATATAAAGAGATGATACAACTCAACACCCAAAAAACAAATAATCAAATTTAAAAATGGGCAGAAAGAATGAATAAATATTTCTCCAAAGAAGACATACAGATCACCAGATACATGAAAAGATGCTGAACATCACTCATCAACAAGGAAATGCAAATAAAAATTACAACAAAATATAACCTCACACCTGTCAGAATAACTAAAATCAACTCAAGAAACAACTGTTGGAGAGGATGTGGAGAAAATGGAACTTTCGTCCACTGTTAGTCGGAGTGCAAACTGGTGTAGCCACTCTGGAAAAGAGTATAGGGGTTCCTCAAGAAGTTAAAAATAGAACTATCAAATGATCCAGTAATTATACTACTGGGTTTTTACCTAAAAAAGTACACAAACATTAATTCAAAGAGATACATGCACCTATGTGTTTATTGCAGCATTATCTATGATGGCCAAATTATGAAAGCAGTCCAAATATCCATAACTAGATGAATGAAGAAGAGGTGGTATATGTGTATGTGTGTATAAATACAACAGTGTATATACAATGGAATATTATTTGGCCATAAAAATGAACTCTTGCCATTTGCAACAACATGGATGGGACTAAGGAGTATTATGCTAAGCAAAATAAGTCAGTCAGAGAAAGACAAATACCATATTTCACGTATATATGGAGTTTAAGAAACAAAACAAATGAGCAAAGGGGAAAAAGTTGAGAGAGAGAGGGACAAACCAAGAAACAGACTCTTAACTATAGTGAACAAACTGATGGTTACCAGAGGGGAGGTTGTTGGGGGGATATGTGAAATAGGTGAAGGGGATTAAAAGTACACTTAATCATGATAAGCACTGAGTAATGTATAGAATTGTTGAATTACTATATCCTAACATGAAAATAATATAACACTGTATGTTAACTACACTGGAATTTAATACAAAAATGAATAAAATGCCTATGCATTTATCAAGAAAATGAAAAGGCAACCAATGGAATGAGAGAAAATATTTACAAACTATATATCAGATAAGGGGTTAATATTCATAACGTATAAATAATTCTATAACTCAATAACAAAAAGAAAACAATCTGATTAAAAAGGGTTGAGTACTGAATAGATATATTTCCAAAGAAGATCTTAAAATGGACAACCTGAAAACAAATAAATAAAATGGCCAACTCATGCATAAAGGGTGTTTAACATCAGTTATCGAGAAATGCAATCCTAAACTTCAATGTGATATCATCTCACACCTATTAGAATGGCAGTTATCAAAAAACAAGAAGCAACAAGTGCTGGGGTGGATGTGGAGAAAAAGAAATCCCTGTACACTGATGATGGGAATGTAAATTGTTACAACTGCTATGAAAAACAGTATGGAGGTTTCTCAAAAATATAAATAAATAAATAAATAAATAAATAAATAAATAAATAAATAAATAAACAAACAAATAAATAAATAAAACAGATCCAGAAATTCCATTTTAGCTATTTATCTAATGGAGATGAAAACAGAATAATCAAGTGATATACACACTACCATGTTTATTGCAACATTATTCACAATAGCCAGGATATGGAAATAGCCTACCTATCTGCCAATGAATGAATGCATAGAGACGGTGTGATACATGCATGAACGATGGACTATTACTCAGCCACAAGAGAAAAGGGAATCCTGCCATTTGTTTTAACATGGGTGGATCTTGAGGGCATTACGTTAAATGAGATATGTCAGACAGAGAAAGACATATACTGTATGATCTCACTTTATCTGGAATCTAAGTAAGCCAAATTCATAAAAACAGTACAATGCTGGTTACCAAAGGGTAGGAGTGGGGTGAGGTGGGGAATTGGGAATATTTTTGTTCAAAGGAACAAACTTGGAATTAGTAGATAAGTTCTGGAGAGCTAATGCACAGACAGCATAGTGCTTATAGTCAACAATTTTGTATTATAGGGGTACCTGGGTGGTTCAGTTGGTTAAGGGCCTGACTTCTTTTTCATTAATTAATTAGTTATATATATATTTTTAAAGATTTTATCTATATGACAGAGAGAAACACAGCCAGGGGGGGGAACACAAGCAGGGGGAGTGAGAGAGGGAGAAGCAGGCTTCCTGCTGAGCAGGGAGCCTGATGTGGGACTCGATCCCGGGAATCTGGGATCATGACCTGAGCCGAAGGTAGTCACTTAACCAACTGAGCCACCCAGGCGCCCTTAATTAGTTATATTTTTAAAATATTTTATTTATTTGACAGAAAGAAACACAGCTAGAGAGGGAACACAAGCAGGGGGAGCAAGAGGGAGAAGTAGGCTTCCCGCTGAGCAGGGAGCCCGATGTGGGGTTCCATCCCAGGACTCCAGGTTCATGCACAGAGCTGAAGGCAGATGCTTAATGACTGAGCCACCTAGGCATCCTTATTTTTTAATTTAAATTAAATTAGCCAACATATAGTACATCTTTAGTTTCAGATGTAGAGTTCAATAATTCATCACTTGCGTATAACATCCAGTTCTCATCATTTCACATGCCCTTCTTAACGCCCATCACCCAATTACCCCATTCCCCCAACCTACCTCCCCTCTAGGAACTCTCAGTTTGTTTCCTATAGTTAAGTCTCATGGTTAATCTCTCTCTCTCTGATTACTTCCCATTCAGTTTTCCTTCCCTCCCCCTATGATACTCTGCATTGTTTCTTACATGCCACATATGAGTGAAACCATATGATAATTGTCTTTCTCTGATTGACTTATTTTGCTCAACATAATCCCTTCCTGTTCCATCCACATTGATGTAAATGATAAGTATTCATGCTTTCTGATGCCTGAATAATATTCCAGTGTGTGTGTGTGTGTGTGTGTGTGTGTGTGTGTGTGTGTGTGTGTGTCGACTTCTGCTCAGGTCATGATCTCAGGTCTCAGGGTCCTGGAATTGTGGGAGTGATCCTCACATCAAGCTCCTTACTCAGCAGGGAATGTTCTTGTCACTCTGCCCCTTTGCCTGATCATGCTCTCTCTCTCTCTCCCTTCCTCTCTCTCTTTCACATGAATAAATCAATAAAATCATTAGAAAACATATATTCTATTATAAACTTCAAAGTTTTTAGGAGACTAGATCTTAATTGTTTCCACCATGGAAAAGAAATAATTGTGATATGATAGTCTGAACTTACACTACAGTGATAATAATATGGCAATATATAAACGTTAAACCAACACCTTATACACCTTAAACATACAAAATGCTCTACATCTATTACATTTTAATTTTTAAAAATGGAGCAACGGCTTCATTAGGAATGCTGAGGGAGCTAACTTCTATTTAACTGAATGTTTAGTTTGATATGTATCAGTGAAAATTCTCATTTTTCCATGTTCTTATTGACAATTTTTTCAGAAACTGTTAACTACCTTATAAAATGGAATTCTGACTACATCCTTGTTATTGTCCATAGGACTCTGGATTTTGCAGACTAACCTTTGGTATTTTATTTTATTTTATTTTATTTTATTTTATTTTATTTTATTTTATTTTATTTTATTTTATTTTATTTTATTTTTTAAAAGATTTTATTTATTTCTTTGACAGAGAGAAGCACAGCTTGAGAGGGAACACAAGCAGGGGGAGTGAGAGAGGGAGAAGCAGGCTCCCCACTGAGCAGGGACCCCCCTCCCCCCCATTGTGGAGCTCCATCCCAGGACTCGATCCCGGGAGTCCAGGATCATGACTTGAGCAGAAGGCAAAGGCTTAACAACTGAGCCACCTACGCACCCCAACCTTTGGTATTTTATTACTGTTTAGAATGAGATGTATGGAGTTGAGTCTATTAAGGGCATAACTTAGAATGCATATAGAAAATTCCCTACCAGTTCTTTTTATTAGAAAATTTCAAATTTAAACTTAAAAAAAGATAATTTAAAACCTGCTTTGTTTTCAGAATGGACATGAATATATTGTTACAACCACCATAATAATTAGTGTCAAGACAGTTCCTTTACTCCCCAAAATTTTGTTTCATTGTCCATTTGCAATTAAAGCTTTTCCCCACCCCTAGCTCCTGAAAACCATGGATCTCTTCTTTGTCCCTATTATTTTGTCTTTTCCAATATGTCATATAGATTCATACAAAATATATAACTTTTTAAAACTGGTGTCTTTCACTCAGCATAATATTTTTGAGATTCATCTACGTGTTTCATTGATCAATAGTTCAAATCTTTTAATTGCCATATCATCATTAATTTTACCATCCCATTTCCTCTTAAGCTGGATTTCTAGTTTTTTGATTTTGTATACAGATGTTATGAACATTCATGCACAATTTTTTGTATTGACATTTTTTCATTTATCTTGCAAATGTGCCCAGAATTGGAATGCTGAGTAAAGTGACAATTCTATTTATGTAACCAGAGGTGCCAGTGGGCATACCTCTTACTGTGGCTCTTGGCAGACAGTATACCACAACTGAGCAAGGCGGGAGCTGGATCATAGTGCTACTTTAGTGTCTGAAGTCAGATCTGAGGTCAGAGGGCTATGATCAGGGGCTTGGTCAGGCATGGATCTTGTTTGGTCCCTAGACAGATAAGACTATTTCCAGGACCTTGGACAGTAGGGTTGGCACTGGGAAAAGGATTCCCAAACAGGGTGATTTAGATTTAGGTTCACAAACGGGGGGCCAGATACCAGGTTTGCAAAGAGGTGTGGCTCCTTCTGGGTTCCTGGGAGGCCTCCTTCTAGAACTCTGGGCAGGTTTTTAGGTGGGTAGGACTGGCCCCAGACCATGGCCAAATGTGGTGTAGCTGAGCAACAGGGCCATGAAGTGTCAACAACTGGGAGCAAAGATGACAGACTTGCTACTGGGGGCATGGGTGAATGTATCTCTTTTCTAATCCATGGGTAGGCAGGACTGTCCTGGATGATGGCCAAGTAGTACTGGAGCTGGGTCATAAGTTCCCTTTAGGGTTCATGATCAGGTCCAATTTCAGGGGATTCATTATTGATGGCACAATAGGGCATGTATCTTCCCAGGTTCCTTGGCAAATCGGGCTGATGGCAAGACCATGTCTAAGTAGGGCTTCAGCTGATTCACAAGGAAATGAGGCTGTTTCTGGTGTACAGCCAGGATCACATTCAGTGAGCTTGACACCAGAACATTTGCTTGTGTCCTCACTGTTTTTAAGAGGAGCAGTTTCTCAGAAGTCCTTATTTGCCCATTCCGAAGGGTGGTGATTTTTGGTAAGTCTGTTTGGTGAAATTTTTATTTCTCTCATACATTTGGTTCTAAAAGTCACATCTTAAAAAGATTTGTCTTTTATTTATCTCTTGAGGTGGTCTTTCTTTTTTTCAAATTTTTGTTTAAATTCCAGTTAGTTAACATACAGTGTAATATTAGTTCCTGGTGTACAATATAAAGATTCACCACTTACATACAACATCCAGTGTTCATCACAAGTGCACCTCTTAATCCTCATCACCCATTTAATCCATTCCTCCACCCACCTTCCCTGTAGAACCCCTTAGTTTGCTCTCTATTATTAAGAGACGGTTCTCTGGTTTGCCTCTCTCTCTCTTTCCCCCTACATTCATCTGTTTCATTTCTTAAATTCTACATATGTGTGGAATCATATGGGATCTGTTTTTCTCTGAATGCTTATTTCACTTAACATGATACACTCTAGCTCCATCCATGTCATTGCAAATGGCAAGATTTCATTCTTTTTATGGCTGAATATTCCATTATATGTATATACCACCCCTTCTTTATCCATTCATCAGCCAGTGGGCATTTGAGATCTTTCCATAGTTTGGCTATGGTAGATAATAGTGTTATAAATATTAGGGTGAATGTATCCCATTTAATCAGTATTTTTGTGTCCTTTGGGGAATTAACTGGTACTGCAATTGCTGGGTTATACGGTAGTTGTATTTTTAACTTTTTGAGGAACCTCCATGCTATTTTCCAGAGTGACTGCACCAGTTTGCATTCCCACCAACAGTGTAAGAGAGATTCCCTTTCTCTGCATCCTTGCCAACATCAGTTTTTTCCTGTGCTGTTAATTTTAGCCATTCTGATGGGTGTGAGGTCATATCTCTTCATGGTTTTGATTTGTATTTCCCTGATGCTGAGTGATGTTGAGCACCTTTTCATGTGTTTGTTGGCCATCTGTACGTCCTCTTGGAAAAGTGTCTATCATTTTTTAGCTAGATTATCTAGGGATGGAGTTTGGTAAGTTCTTTATGGATTTTGGATACTAACCCTTTATTGGATATGTCATTAGCAAAAATCTTCTCCCTTTCTGAAGGTTGCCTTTTAGTTTTGTTGATTGTTTCCTTTGCTGTGCAAAAGCTTTTCATTTTGATGAGATCCCAATAGTTTATTTTTGGTTTTGTTTCCCTTGCTTCAGGAGACATATCCAGTAAGAATTTGCTATGGCCAGTGTCAAAGAGATTACTGCCTGTGTTCTCCTCTAGGATTTTGATCATTTCCCATCTCCCATTTAGGTCTTTCATCCTATTTGAATTTATTTTTTGTGTATGGTGAAAGAAAGTGGTCCAGTTTCATTCTTTTGCATGTTGCTGTCCAGTTTTCCCAACACCATCTGTTGAAGAGACTGTCTTTTTTTCCATTAGTTATTCTTTACTGCTTTGTCAAAGATAAGTTGACCATATAGCTGTGGGTTCATTTCTTGGATTTCTATTGTGTTCCATTGATCTATGTATCTGTTTTTGTGCCAGTACCATACTGTTTTGATGACTACAGCTTTGTAATATTATCTGAGATTTTTCTCTCTGTCTCTTTCAAGACCATTCCCCTTACTTCATGAGATGTGGTTATGACAGTTACTGCAATGTATTTTTTTGGATATTTGCAACATTTGGGTCATCTCAGGGTTAATGTGTGTTGATTGTATTTTCTTTTGAGAATTTGTCAGAATTTCTTGTAAACAATTTTGAATTGTTGCTTAAGCATTTTTAATATTATACAATTCTTTTTCTTTAAAATAGTCCTATTGAGATTTATTAAACTGTCAATTGTGCCAAGTTGGTTTAGGGCACATGTTTCAACTTGCCTTCATTTGGCTATGATTCTTATATAAATTCAGTTTCCAAGGCTTTAACAGTTATTTGGATCTGTCCACTGTGTGCACCTCCCAGGGGACAGTCTGAGACCTATGGGATGTTGTATAGAATCATATTTACTGTGTGCACACCTTGGAAATGAGTCCAGAATTAATTAGCAACTTTATGGGATCCCATTTTCAAGTTCATTCTTCTCTCTGCTCTCCTCCGTATCTTCTATCTCACAAAAGTCCTGTTTTTTTGGTTATCTCACTAGAAATACATGCTTTTTTTTCTGTTTTGTCACAAACTTCCCATATCTGTCTGTCTTTGGGGCCAAGGAGCAGGAGGAGAGAGAGGGAGAGAGAACAAGCAACAGTTTTTCCCACAATCTTTGAGTCCAAGTGAGGACCTACAAAAGTGTGGAAAAAAATTGACAGCTCAGTGCCAGACTATTTATTTGACCACTTCTCATTTCTTTTCCCAATCCTCTTGCTACCATTTACTTTTCAGATGCCTCAGTTAGCTGCTGCATTCAGTCTGTCCAGGGATTTGAGTACATTCTGTAGGGAGAACCAGTATGTTTACTTCATTTCAACAGGAACTGGAACTCACTTCAGTTCCTGGAAATCATATTTTATTCCTTTTTCTATTATTGAATATACATATTATATTCATATTTAGTTTTAAATTCATGCAAACTCATCATAGAAAAAGTTACTTTCAATGAACATGCAATGAAGGTACAAATAGCTTTCTGCTAATAACCAGATTAAAAAAAACAAAAAACTCCAAAAAAGAAAATATCTTTAATAAAGGAGAATTGAAAACACTTATTGTCAAAGACATATTTTTATTCATAGGTTAAAATATAGAATAAAATAAGTTCTCTCTCTTCTAAATTAGAAGTAAGCCCACTCAGAATACACCTCTTCTTTGAAATTTGGAGTAATTACTAAGTTAGAGAAGTAATTACTAAGAACAGTTATTTGAAGAACTATTCAAATAAAGCTTATCCTTAAATTTTCTCCCATTTAATCTCAGACATTGAAGGCACATAGGAAGAAATTCCCAGTGTAATTTCACTGGTAGTTATAATACTAATAATTTGAGTTTTATACAGAAGATCATTACTCCAAACCCAAATTTCTCATTTCTAATTATAAATATGCATTATATTTATGAGGGAAATTTAAGTGAGCTCTTATACCCCTAAGAACAAAATAACCCAAATGCAAACAATGCTCAAAGACACTGACCTTATGCAAATTTACCTTGAACTACTACCTAGAGAAGTTCTTGTCTATTTGGGAGTCAGAGACCTTTTTAAAAATTAGATGAGAGCTAGGTCTACCTCTCCCAGGGAAACACACACACACACACACACACACACACACACACACACACACACTATTTTACATACATTTTAAGACATTTAATATACTCCTGAAACCTGGACTAAGAACCCTTGACTAGATGAATGATGAATAGATTTGCATTTTGCAACCCTTCTCTATTGAATCCCAGACTTTCTTTCTCAATTATCTATGGGAAAATTCTGCCTATATGTGCTAGAGTCCCCTGAAATTGAACTATCATACCAAATTTGACAATTCACCTTGTTTTTCTCTTCTCAGTAAATAAATTTACAATCTCAGTAAATAAATTTACAATCTATATAGTCACCAAAACTAAAGACCTAGGAGTGATCTTAGAATCTCCTTTTCTTGGGGCGCCTGGGTGGCTCAGTTGGTTGGGCGACTGCTGTCGGCTCAGGTCATGATCCCGGAGACCCGGGATCGAGCCCCACATCGGGCTCCCTGCTTGGCGGGAAGCCTGCTTCTCCCTCTCTCACTCCCTCTGCTTGTGTTCCCTCTCTGGCTGTGTTTTCTCTCTGTCAAATAAATAAATAAATAATTAAAAAAAAAAGAATCTCCTTCTCTCTCACAGCTCACTTAAAATCAAAACAATGAATCTTGGAACAAAAATAAAATAATGTCTAAAAAATTCATTTTCTTTAAAATGAAAAAAAAAACCTAGTCCTGTGTGTTCTGCCTCCTAAATACATCTTAAATCTCTTTCCTCATCTCCATCCCCACCGCGAAAACCTGAACTGAAGCCCACATTACATTCTACCTGATCTATTATAGTCTCCATATCGGTGCTAATTATATTTCTAAAACAGGAATTTGAATATCACATTCTTCCCTGCTGCCTAAGCCAGTGATTTGCCAAAACTAAACTAAACTAAACTAATAACATAAAATGTAAATCAGAAGACTCCTGTTTGTATCTCAATCAAGATATCTCATAGCAGCTTAACATAGCAATAAAAAAATGGGATAAAATTGGTACAAAATATTGTCTCCCAAACTTGCCATATTATGAAGCTCTGCATGTGTGGGAAGCTTGTTAAAAGTAGCACTTATCAAGCACCTGGGTGGCTCAGATAGTTGAGTGTCTGCTTTTGGCTCAGATCATGATCCTGGAGTGCTGGGATTGAGTCCTGCACTGGACACCCTGCTCAATAGGGAGTCTGCTTCTCCCTCTGCCCTTCACCCCACTCTATGTCTCTCTTTTTTAAATGAATGAGCAAAATCTTTAAAAAAACAAAATAAAACAAAAAGTGGCACTTATCAAAAACTCCAGACTTATTCAGGCATAATCTCCATCTTATTCAGGCATTAGAATCTGTATTATTTACAGGTGTCAGGTGATTTTTATAAACAGGCAAGTCTACAAAACACGGGTTGATTTAGTCATCAAATATAAATGCTTTAAAGTGACACACCAAAAAGACATCACATTTTGATTCCAGTTTATTTTTCTAACCTACTTCCTTTCATGCAGCATATTTCAAGCACATCAAACTATTCTCCATTATTAGAATTTGCAACACCATTTTTGATCGATGTAATTTTGTGCATCCAATTTTCTATGCCTGGAATGTCTTTCTTAACTTTATCCACCTATTGCTTTTCTATCTTTGAAGAACCAGAGCAAAGGTCAATTTTTCTGTGGAACATTCCTTTATTCTGTATAGAACATAGAACATTATATGATACATCTCAGTTTCTATCATCAGGTTGATGGCAGGTACTGTATCTGATCTCTACTTGTGTCTTTCATAACAAAATATCCAATATATAATAACCACTCAATAAATATGTACTAAATATTGAATGATTTAATTCATGAATTCATTAATAAATACATGAATTTGTGGATAAATGAACAATCAAGGTTTGAAAATATACTTTTTTAAAAAGACTATAATTATTTGCAGTTAGTTCACCTCTGAAGTATTCTCAGGCAGGGATTCACAATCCTGTGGTAGAGAGTCATGAAAGGATATGTTCTAAGTTTTTTCGGTATTTATATCTAAATGTACAATATAGGATTTTAAAATTGGCATAAAACATGAGTTTTTATAATATTAGAATACTTCAAGTTTATAGTTGTCTAGAAGTTTGTACAGAAACTTCCATCCGGTGTACAAGGATCTTGCAGTCTCATTCAACTGCCAACTTCGAAGAAACTCTCTAGATCCAGGATGCTGGATTGATGCCAAAATTCTACCTTCAGCCTCAATACTTTATATGGGAATCTGTTGTCTGATGCAAATAAAAGCCTTGTTGATCTTGCCATCAGAACCTTGGTATACCCATTTTTAAGTGGAACTTTGATGCGAGGTGTTGTCTAAGTTTCCAAGAAGACATGATGTCTTCCAAGAACACAAGAATACAGAACACAGATTATATGCCTTTTTCCTTTTTTTAAATTTTTGTTTTCTTTTTCTTTTTCTCTTTCTTTTCTTTTTTTTTTTGCCTGTTAACATTTTTAGGTGTGGCAAAATTCAGCCTGAGACTTGTTTTTTTGTACTCTATCACCTATTAATGGCACAGCTATCAGAAAATACATCTCTAATTCCTACCTATATTTTCTCAATAGCTTTTTATTTTGAAAAAATTTCAACCTGCACAAAATTGTAAGACTCACATAACATAATAATATAATATAACATACTCTTCACCTAGATTTACCAGTTATTAATATAAAGTGACTTTACATTTGCACATGCTCTATCTTTATGTGTATGTGTCTCCCACCCTCATATGTATTGAGTACTTAACTAAGAGTGAGTTTTGTCTCCCCACCTCCCATACGTATTTAGTACTTAACTTTGAAAGTGAGTTGCATTTCATGACAATTCATTCTTTTTTAAAAAGATTTTATTTATTTATTTGACAGAGAGAGAGAGATCACAAGTAGGCAGAGAGACAGGCAGAGAGAGAGGAGGAAGCAGGCTCCCTGCTGAGCAGAGAGTCCTATGTAGGCCTCGCTCCCAGGACCCTGAGATCATGACCTGAGCCAAAGGCAGAGCCTTTAACCCACTGAGCCACCCAGGAACCCAACAATTCACTCTTAAATACTTCACCATGCATCTTCTAAGAACAAGGGCATACATAACCACAGTGCAATAATCACATTCAAGATAGGCAACATTTATATAATGCCATTGTCTAATATACAATCCATATCTAGGCTTCTTCAGTTGTCCTTTACAGATGTTTATTTTCTGATCCAGAATCCAAAGATCATGAGTTGCAGTTGTTTGCCATGCCTCTTTAGCTTAATTTAGAACAGTTCCCTAGCCATTTTCTCTTATTGTTTTTAATGAAACTGGTATTTTTGCAGAGCTCAGGCCTGTTGTTTTGTACAGTCTATCATAAAGTCTGATTACTTCTGCATGATTGGATTTAGATGTAAAATTTTTGACAGAAAGACCACATAGATGCTGTTCCATCCTCCTTAGTTTATCACACTAGGAAGTAATTTTGTCTCATTGGTAGTTTTAAGTCTGATCACTTGGTTAACATGGTATCCAACAGATTTCTCTTACAGAGGTAACTTTCTTCTTTGTAATTAATAAGCAATCGGTCAGATGATTCATTTAGATGATATGAATGTTTTATTCCTCAAGCCTTTGCCCTTTAGTGACTCAATATTACTAACTGAAGCAATACTACAGTGGTCTTCCAATTCTATTATTCAATTCAATGTTGGTCTTCCAGTTCTATTATTCTTTTTATATTTATTAAATACACTTCTCTACAAAAAATCCCCTCACTTTACCTTTTTAATATCATTATGCATTCATGAATTATTTTTTATTTAATGTGCTTCAAACCATTGCTATTATTATTTTTTTAATGCTCAAAATTGTTTCCAAACTGATTCAGTAGCTATTTCTTCAAGCTGGTCCTCATAACCATTTAATATTTTTCCTTTTGTCCTCAACAAGGTACTCCTAGTTTATTTTGTAGTTTCCCTCTCATACCTGAAATCAGCTGTTTCTTCAAGGAGTCATGATTCTTTTGAGGACAATAGCATTTAAAACCAAGATCAGGGCAGTAGGTTTTCTTATTGCTCCTGGAAAATCATTGCTTTTAGAATCTTTCACTGAACAAGGCTTTTGATTCATGAGTTCATACTGATAACTCTAATTCCAGTCCAATACATAGAATTTTTTTCTTTGTTACCTAGCCCATATTTATATTTTCCTTTTCTCACTTTTAGAATCATTTCCAATCTAAATATCAATATATTTACTCATTTGCTCAATTTTATAGTTTGCACAAAATAGTTTTATAATTACTACTATATAACACTGCTAATAAAAAATAAAATAAGTAAAGTTTCTTGTTTTTTTTTTTCAATTTTTTATGTTTATAGACTATATCCCAGTGAGGATATATAGTCAGAGTAATGCATTCAAATGTTACTTGGTTTAATTCTATGTGTTGTTTTGTTAATTTGATTAATAAGTACATCCATTTATACTCTTGTTAATTAAATTTCAGCTTTTTGAGGTGCCTGGGTAGCTCAGTCATTAAGCATCTGCCTTCGGTTCAGGTCATGATCCCGGAGTCCCAGGATCGAGCCCCACATTGGGATCCCTGCTCGGCAGGAAGCCTGCTTCTCCCTCTCCCACTCCCCTTGCTTGTGTTTCCTCTCTAGCTGTGTTTCTCTCTGTAAAAGAAGTAAAATCTATTAAAAAAATAAGTTTCAATTTTTGTCTATGTAAAATATTAACATGGTTTGAAAATCAAAATTTTATATTAACAATACTTGGAGAAGTCTTATTCCCTTCTTTATAGCGTTTATTCCATTGCCACCCACATTTTGTAGATGCCAATTTAGTTTCCAGTTTCTTTTTCTTGTGACTCTTTTTGTAAACAAACACACACACACACACCTCTCACCTCTTCTTTCTTAGACAGTATATACAGAATATAGTCTTTTGTAAATTGTTTTTGTTTCAGTTAATGACATATTCTGGAAATTGCTTAATATTAGTTCATTGAAATAGAAATTTCCTTTATTTTTCGACCTTAGATGTGCCAGTTTTACTCAAGTTATCTCCCAAGTGTGGGCATTTCAATTGCTTCCAAAATATTGTGATTATAAATAAAGCTACCATGAGTAAATTTTTGCATATATCTTTTCCCCAAAATTAAGTTGAGGAATGTCAAGAAGTGGGACTGTTGATTCAAAAGCTAGATACATATTTACTTTTGTTAGATATTGTTGGATTCTCCACCATAATATTTGTACCATTTGCATTTCCATTGGCAATATATTAGAGTGAACATTTCGTACAACTTTGTAAACAAGCTTACTGTCGAGCTTTTGTATTTTTGCCAAACTAATAAGTGAGAAATAGTATTTGGTAGAGCTTTGATTTACATTTCTCCAATTATGAGTGGAGTTTACTGTATTTTTTTTATATTTAGGGCTAATTGGTACATCCTTTTTCACAAATTATCTTTTTGTGCCTTTTGTCCACCCTGCTTTTCTCTTGAGTTTTTGGTGGCATTGTCAATTTTATGTTGTGAGATTGGCCCTTTATCTGACATACCACCTTCTCTTTATTGTCTAATGCAATATAATACCAATAGTATTATGAATTCCCTAGTTTGTTGCTGATATACAGTAAGTTAATTTAGTGTTCCTGGTGCACTGTGATTTGAGTCTTCTTACTCAAGTAAGAGGTGAATAGTTCTTGTGGATTTATTATGATAAACTGAACTTAAGTCCTCAATTGCCTATCTGAAACTCTTGGGAATTTCTCAGAGGTTGGAATTTTTTGAATTTAAGGGAAGTAGTGGGTTCATATACTGTATGCTATATATTAAATATTTATCACTCATTTAATAAGGGTCAACACCATGTAATTAAATACCCAAATATTTCTGAAATAAAACTTACAAATATCTATACTAGATGTGCTAAACAGAAACCATAAGTAGATTCACATCAACTCAGATATTAGTTTAGGTAATATCAGGTTTTGCCATAAAATGCTTTATAAATAAAACTTTTGGTTTCTGGAGCTTTTTTGGATTTTGGAATAGTAGACAATAGACTTTAGACCTGAGGCTCATTAACTCTATCATTTTGTGTATTTTTTTATTAGAAAAAGTATATTATTAAATAAAACTTTAAGAAAATCATTAAAAACTCAATATGTGAAGGGAATTAAGGATTTCATTTGTTGTGATAAGCATTGGGTGTTGTACGGAAGTGTTGAATCACTATATTGTATACTTGGAACTGATCTTCTACTGTAAGTTTTTTAAAAAGGACATTTATATTTAGCTGACAATATCAAATAATTTCCTTGAACTTCATAAACCCTACCTAATCAATATGAATACGGAATTAGGTTCAAAGGTTGCTTGGGACTCTGCATAATATTTTTTATCTTATTTTGGACACCTTTCATGTATTCTCTGAAAAAATATATAAAGAACTCTCCTCTCAAGTTATATATTTGTTTGGTTAGTTTTGTATTATTGTTGTCTCTTAAGGTCTATTTTATTCACTACTTATCCTCAGTACCTAGCACAATATCTGACAGGCTGTAAGTGCTTGATAATTATTTTGTAATAAATTCATGAATGAAAGGAGATCACCAGGAGGAGAAATAATAAAAGGAAACATAATTGTTCACCCATCTGCAATAAAAATACAAGTTGGAAACAATAATCCAAAGTGTAATGTTACTTACCCCTTACTCTATCCAAATTCAGTTTCACTAAGAAATAAACTCATCTATTTCTAGAGAGAGCAAATACTGCTTTTGCAAAGAGGAAGAAGTTAGCTTTGTTTGAACAGGTGGAAGTTACCTCCAGATGCCATTACCTTATGTCCTCCTTCTTCCCCCCAATTATCACCCTAAAAGTGGATTACAGAAAAATTAAAATATGCAAATCTTGTCCCTATTTTCATTCTGTCCTCAATTTGTTCAGCTGCCTTTGTCTAATAATATTCTGGTCTTTTAAAATATTTTATTTATTTTTCACATTATAAAGCAGTACATGTTAATGTCAAACCATTCAGAAAAAAATTACAGACCATTGGCAAATAGGGAAAAAAATAGGAAAAAGGAAAAATAATCTACAAGTTCACTCCTCAAAGGCAATTTAAAAAAGACCATTCATAATATTTTGGTATATTTTCCTATAGTCATTCTCCTAAGCATAATATTTTGAAATATACCACATAGAGATTTAAAATCTTGTTTTCTAACTCTTTACTCTATAAATGTGTTCTAGGCTATTACAAAAATTTAATGAACATAATTTTAAACAAAGGCATAAGATTCCATCACATGGAAACACCAACAATTTCTTAATTTTGCCCTATTATCAGATATTTCAGTTGTTCCTGATGTTCAGATATTATAATGCATTAAAGAATGGATTGAAAATATTTTTTTCTGTATTTGGCATTGTTGCTTAGTCTCTAGGTGTGGAATTCCTGGGTCACATGGAATGAAGATATACAGGCAAGATAGACACTTACAAAATCTTTCCATAAAACTATGGAGTCCTGATAGATACCTAGCCCTATGAGATCATTTTAAATCCCAACAAGCATCTGGTAACATGGACCTGGAAACAAATCCAATAACTCTATTACTCACTTGCAATATATGACTTTTGTCCTGAACCACTAATTATATTCTTTGACTTTGAAATTTAGGTAGTTTTTATCAAGGAATGGAGTCTGAATGCTTGTTTTTAAGAATGTATTAACAAATTGCTAAGGAGAGATCTCCATCACGTTTGCATTTAGTAGTGTTCGATTGACTCCTTATTTCATGGATACTGTCATTGAATTATGTTTTTAGACAGCTGTATTTCACTTTTTATGGATTTAATGCCCCAACTATTTGAACACCCCCTCGGGGTTCTGAAAACAGCAGCATTTTGACTTATTGTTGCACATTTGCCATCTAGTGGTTTAAATGGGAAATTGCAGATTTACACCCTCTGGGGGGAGAAGATACTTATAACTTGTTTTTCAAAACAAATCTATAGTGGTGGAAAGCACAAAGTGTCGGTAATATTCTCTAGGGATGGATCGGATTTCTTTATATAGTACTAGCATGAACCCATGTTCAGTTAGAAGAGCTTACCTTAAAAGGAGTTAGGCCTCAAAGAAAATCATACATAGCTATTCCACAGCAAATGCTATCCCATTATCCTTATACCCAAGCACACATTCTTCTCAGGGAAATCAAAGGGATATTAAAGGCAACTTTCAAGTGTAAAATGAATCATTAAGGGTACCGTGATCCTACCTATGAAAGAACAGTAGGTACCTCAGTTGGCTTAGGTTAGGATACTGAGCGCTTACTATATGATTGTTTGAAGATGAGGCAGATATTTTATTTACTCTTTTGTAAAATATCATTCTTTCCTTTCTTTGTAGTCTGAGGCAATTTCTAATTAAATCAAATGTGTGGCTAAAAAAGCAAATTTGCCCAGATTTACTGTACCTTAGAATTAGATGTATCTGGTAACTTTCTACTCTTTAAGTTTTTCAAATTATCCCAACCTAGTCAAATGATATATAATTCTGAGAACATGGGCCACACAAATTATATAAGAGGTTCTTTCTAAAGGTATACAATGAAGATGTTCAGATTTGGGGAAGGAGTACATAAAGTAAATAAAAGTAAGGGAGTAAGCAAAGTAAATACATTTAATAAAGGGATGGGATGGAGGGGCATTCTTTAAAAATAAGTTCCAAAAAAGGCCAAGAGCTGAGCTGATATTCAAGTTTTTCAGGAATTTTCTTTGCCTTCAGACACACAAGACTCAGGAATGATGAAGAAAATCTTAAAAAGTAGGTGAGTTAGAGGTAATGAAATATATTCAATAACAGCAGATTTACAAACAATATTGAGTTTGAATCATTTCTGAGTAATCAGTTACACATGCCATTTATACAAATTTACAAACTTATAAATGCAAATGCACACATATCTTAAAGTGTGGCAAATACAGAATTCCTCATATCCACACCTGAAAATCTTTTGATACATGCCATTTCAGAATCATTCCTTCACTCATCTATTCATTTGACAAACAACAAATATACCTTTGACTCAACAAACACACTGTTTAAAATTTACTCTTTGATTATACTCACAAAATTATGACAAGATATGGTTGTCAGTTTATTTACTGCAACATTTTTTGAAATAGGAAAGACTTGTAAATGATCCATAAATGAGGTCTAAACTAATTAAAGATAAACTAAATGTAATTGCTACATTGGAATAGTATATATCTGTTAAAAGAATGAAGCAGAGTTCTATATGCTAATACATGAAACTGCAAGTTGTAGTAAGTGAAAGCAAGGGAATTAATATAATTATATATATAAATTATAATATACACACACAACCCTACATATATAACTATATGACTCCAGACATTTCATTTTGATAATTTTCCACTTCTGGATGTTAGTGAAAAATGCAATTACAACTAAAACAAAGCCTTACTAAGATTATGAAATTCTTCAAGGGCATCCAAGCCCAGTTTATGAAAGGCTGATCTATGGTGTGAGTTTATCCAATCTGTACCATGTTTGAAAATGGAGCAATAAAGAGAACTATCAAGTTTTTATTTTCAGTGCACATAGGTGGCTCAGTCATTAAGCATCTGCCTTCAGCTCAGGTCATGATCCTGGGGTCCTGGGATCGAGCCCCACATGGGGCTCCCTGCTCACGCGAAGCCTACTTCTCCCTCTCTCACTTCCCCTGCTTGTGTTCCTCCTTTAGTGTGTTTCTCTCTGTCAAATAAATAAATAAAATCTTTAAAAAAATTAAATGTCCCTATAACCTGCAGCCCACTGAGGAAGACTTGAGGCAGGCAGAGTAAAATGTTCCTCCAAGAAGCTCCCAACTGTCTTAATGCTAATGCTTTGCTAGAGGGAAAAAACAACCTTAGTTTAACAATAGCAATAGTAAGGCCTCCAGTATCCAGTGAGTCTTCTTTAGCATATGAAAATCCTTTTGTAACTTCCTTTTCTCTACTTCCCCAACCCCAAAGTATATAAGTAGTTCCTCCTCACAACCCCAGAGAAGCGGGGAACAACAGGCAGCAGCAGCTCTTTCTGTCCATGGGTCTTGTCCCCGTGTTTTAATACAACCACCATTTTGCACCAAAGATGTCTCAAGAATTTTTTCTTGGCAGTGGGCTCTGGACCCCACCAAACCTCAGCAAAACAATAAGGAAAAAACTACATCATTTGTGTAAGAAATTTCACAGAAGTAGCTAAAACCAGGAGGTAGTGGAGGTAAAATAGAACCGTAAGAGTAGATAATTCATTCATGAAGTTTGGTTGTAAAAATTAGAGACATATGTAGTGAATGCAGTACCTCCCTCCTTCCTTCTTGCTTGCTTGCTGGAAGAGACTTCATAATATATAAATGGTGCTGGGAAGGAGCTGGTATAGACAAGGTCAAAGATCAAGGAAAGAGGATAATAAACAAAGATAAGTTTCTAAGAAGAAATAGTAAGTAGGAGGCATTAGGTGAAAAGATTATTATTGCCAAGGATGCAAGTTACTATTTTGATGCTGAAACATGGGGAGGAGAAAAATACACTGATGTACTCTAGAACTTATGGTAATACCTCAATGAAGTAGTTCTCTTTTTTTATTATGTTCAATTAGCATACCTAATTAGTTTTTGATATGGTGTTCAGCAATTAGTTGCATATAACACCTAGTGCTCATCACCACATGTGCCGGGGTAATGGGTATTAAGGAGGGCACATGTGGTGATGAATTATCATTCTAACATTTTCTCAATGAGGAAGAATTCATGTTCATCTGATCAAAGGGAGGGCAATTGGTGGTAAATCACACTTTGGAGGAGAATGAAGAAAGGCTGCTGTGGAGAATGAGAGAGACAGCAGATAAGGGAAAGAGGTGAGTTTGGTAGCACTGATGGCTCAGTTAAGTTGAAGACTGTAAATCTACATGGGAAGCAGTTAGCATGGTAGTGTGATTTTTATCTCATGTGCAGCAATCAAAAGATAGTACAGAGAATCTTAAGTTAGACTCAGGTAGGAAGATAGAAAATGATTACGAAGGTGTTGCATTGAACTACCCTAGAAAGAAACAAACATTCACGTTGTAATCCAAACTACACAGCCTGTGAACAACCTGTATGAGTATGGTAGCCTTGGCAAGACTGGCTTCTTGCCCAGTGAATGCAGTGAAAGGATAAGAAGAAAGGGAGCTGATAATATTGTAAAAATGTAGAATGATAGTCCATGAAAACTAAGCTGGACAGTGAAGGAATTAATGGCAAGAAGGAGAAAATAAAGGGCTGAAGTTACAGAGTATGCATGCCTGTAAACTGAAGAATGGGGTAATGAACATACCTATGGTAGTTCTTAACACCTCCCAAGAGGGCAATTCTGATATTCTCCCCAAAGGCCCAAACAACATCCTTGGATCTTATTCATTTTCTGAAACCACAGCATGGAATGTATGACCTGGCATCATTAACTCAGTTGATATCTCAAATAAGGAATTTACTGAATACCAAATAAACTTGCAATACCTGATGAAAATGACATAAGTGTGGCCTCTGAGGAGGGGCAATAAATAAGCAAGCAAACGACCTTAAAATGTTTCTTAGCCTCATAGTTTTGGAAAGAATATCTACTCTATTTGTTCTTTTGTTCTCTTATTTGCAAATGTGTAATTCCTATTGTTTCAGGAGTGCAATAATTTAGTAAATGCTTGATTTGTCAAACCTATCTCCCAGATAAAATTTGACGTCCAAGAGGTAAATGTTGAACCTAACAGAAAAATAAAATAAAATAAATAAAAATAAATAAAAATAAATGTCCGAGTTGATTTGTCAGGAAGAGAAACATAAAGTTCTTAATCAAAATTTATGATTAAATCATCATTTTCCAGCCAAACTGAGGGCAATTATATTCTTGCTGTATTGTGATTGATGAGTTAATTTATTTTCAGAATTCAAATTCTCATTATGATGGGGAAGAGCTATAATAGATCTTGCACATATATAATTTAACATATTATTTTTTAAAAATTTATGGTCTAAAATGTTTTGAGTATGTGCCTAAATCATTCTGCTATTTTATTTCTTCCATATTTCTGTTGTATGCAAATAGACTATCAATCAAGGATTTCATAGTCTATTCCTTTAGGTTCAGTAGTTCTGGAGAGCTTAAGATCAGACTCTGGCCCTTGTATTTTTACCTAACCTATTTAAATTATATCTGTGGATTTTTTCCCTATTAATCCTAATTTTGAGCTTAAAAAATAATAATTAAGAGTTAGCAGTTTGTCATAAATCATTTATTTGAAGTCACAGAGACCTGAAAAGACAAATTGGAACTTCTCTTAAAAAAGAAATTAATTAACCTTGTGTGTGTTTGTGTGTAGACCAAAGATAAAATTTATTTTCCCACCCTAAATCTCTCTCAATCATGACATTGGTATGAAAAAAAGCATCAGAAGCTTTCTCTTAGAAGGTAGAATATTGTCATTGGATTTGCTACTGAAGGGCCAGTGAGAAATCCTAAGTAAACCTTTTATTGTAAAATATTTGACCTCAATCCTATTTGACAATATTTTTCAGTGTGTGTTAGAATAAGTTGATTGTGTGAACAATAAAATGTCCTGAAACAATAATTATCCTCATCTGTACCAAATGAATCAAAGTATATGGTTGGTTGGGGGTTGGAAATAAGCAGTTTAACAATTTCAGGTGAGTTTTGTATACACTGTTCACCAATTTGTGCATGTGTGTATGTGGGTTTAAGTTTAAAAAGGGATGAGAAAACAGAAAACTATAATCTCAAGTTTTTCATTTTTGTAGATGCTTACTTGTATAACTTTCCATGAAATATTTATTGTTCATAATTTTTGAAGCTCAAAAGTTTTTATTTTATTTTATTTTATTATTTTATTGTTATTTTTTCGGTGTTCCAAGATTCATTATTTATGTCCCCACACCAGTGCTCCATGCAATATGTGCCCTCAATACCCACTACCAGGCTCACCCATCCCCCCACCCACTCCCCTCCAAGACCCTCAGTTTGTTTCTGAGTCCAAAGTCTCTCATGTTTCATCTCCCTCCCGGATTTATCCCACTTCCCATTTCCTTTCCTTCTCCTACTGTCCTCTATATTGCTCCTTATGCTCCACAAGTAAGTGAAACCATGTGATACTTGACTTTCTCTGCTTGGCTCATTTCACTCAGTATAATCTCCTCCAATCCGGTCCACATTACTACAAAAGTTGGGTATTCATCCTTTCTGATGGAGGCGCAATATTCCATTGTATATATGGACCACATCTTCTTTATCCATTCATCTGTTGAAGGGCACCTTAGCTCTTTCCACAGTTTGGCGATTGTGGCCATTGCTACAATGAACATTGGGGTGCATATGGCCCTTCTTTTCACTACATCTGTATCTTTGGGGTAAATGCCCAGTAGTGCAATTTCAGGGCCATAGAGTAGTTCTATTTTTAAACTGGGGATTCAAACAAGCACATGAATACAGAGGTCATTGACTACATACTAAAATTGAAGAAAAATTTTTCACCATATATGACAAACACCTTTGTTTCTTCTCTGTGACCCTAGAGCATTTTATTCTCTGATTTAAACTGCCACCTACATACAAATATATCTATCTGATTGCTTCACACACACACACACACACATACACACACACACACACACACACACCCCTTCCAATAACTTTAGTCTCCTCTGAATTTAAATTTTAGTTCTGAGGATAAACAACACTAATTCTTCTGATTTGAAAGCATAAACTAGTAGAAGGCAACTGTATTGGAAATTCTGGCTTGAAATTCTGACTTATTAAACAAATTTCTTGTTAGGCATCTTTGGCTTGTTTATACTTTTGTCCGTATGCTTGTATGGCATTGTGCTATCTCATAAAATATGCCACTTTTACAGAAACACTAACCGTTCAGAAAAGATGGATCCAGATGGGTTATTTGGATAATGGCATGAGTATTATCACCTTGGAAAAATGCCACATCTCTGTGACAGACTCACATTGGTAGCCTATGTTTTCATAATTAGACCTGTGGTGTGTCAAAGACCACATATACAATCTTTTTTCACCTGGTGGGGGGAAAAATATGAGTTTCATGAGATCTTCAACATTCCTTTTCCTGGGATACTAAAAGTGTGTGGCAAAACTGTACTGAAATAATTTATAGTAAAAAACCATTATGACTTTGAGGGAAAGCTTAAACCATATTTTCAACAAATCAGACAATAAAAGTAGAATGCTAGCAATAGCAACACATGGTGACCATACTGATACCGCATCCTTAAATGCCTTTTCATTTGGATGAGGAACAAGAGAAGAATGACCACAGATGGACTTTATATTTATACAATTTATATGAGTCTGTAAGATTAGCAGAAGCAGAAAGTGAGGTTAAGTCTGTTTCATTATGAAGCTGGAATACAATGGCACCGTTGACTTGCAAGCAGTACTATTATTGAATCCCACATCTTCCTCACAGGCACTGTATCAAATCATTGAAAGTACTGAGTGGTTTGTTTTCCAATCTCTCCTAAATGGAATGAGAGTTTATGATTATATATAGAGAGAAATGTCTTTATTTCCTTTTTTTTTCTTTTTTTTAAGGATTTTATTTATTTGGCAGAGAGAAACACAGCAAGAGAGGGAACACAAGTAGGGGGAGTAAGAGAGAGAGAAGCAGGCCTTTCACCCAGCAAGGAGCCCTATGCCAGGCTCAATGTGGGGCTCAATCCCAGAGTCCTGGGATCATGACCTGAGTTGAAGACAGACATTTAAGGACTGAGCCACCCAGGCGCCCCAATGCCTTTATTTCTTCTCTTCTAAGGAGTTATTTTGGTTAGTCTCTCATTTGGTAAATAAATGTGTCAATCAAGTTGTTTTTAGCTTCTTACATCAAATACTATGCATATCCAAATCAGTCCAAAAGGAGAATATAACAATAGACTTCAGTCAAGCTACTCATTACTGAAAAACAAATGGTTAATAACTGGCCTTACACTGGCTTCTTGACTTAATTTACCTTTCTACAGCCATCCTAAATGAGCTTTTTAATGTAGATTATTAAATTAGCTTTAACATTTCATACCTTTTTGGAGCAAAATGCCAGTGTAGATATTTGTATGAATTAAACAGTCTGCTTCTATTTTCAATCATTATGATTTCTCAATAACTGTGAAATATTTGTATTTATTTATTTATTTTTATTTTTATTTTTTAAGATTTTATTTATTTGACAGAGAGAAACACAGCCAGAGGGGGAACACAAGCAGGGGGAGTGAGAGAGGGAGAAGCAGGCTTCCCACCGAGCAGGGAACCCAATGTGGGACTCGATCCTGGGTCTCTGGGATTATGACCTGAGCTGAAGGCAGTAGCTTAACCAACTGAGCCACCCAGGGGCCCCAAATTTTTGTATTTATCAAGAGGTCTAGGGGCCTGGCTGGCTCAGTCAGTAGAACATGAGACTCTTGATCTTGAGGTCCTGAGTCCAAGCACCACATTGGTTGTAGAAATTACTTAAACATAAAATCTTAAAAATATATACATTTTAAAAAAAATAAAAATATTTTTAAAAAAAGAAATCTTAGAGTATTCACATCTGAACACTATTCCCCATTTTGGTCAGTTTGGAATCTGTTCCTCTTATTTCTTTGAAAAACCTTCCTTTAAAATGCTCCTCATCTCCATGCTAAAGAAAAACTTTTACCTCATTGAATAATATAATATGTAAATATTATAAGGGTGTATATGTTGTCATTTATAATAAAATTTTTATGAGATAATCAATATGTTTACTCTCCTGTGCCAAAGACTGTTAGACACAAAAACAACAGGTAATGTTAAAGTGATTATAAAATAATATATTAAATATTTTATAATCATTTTATTATTTATGCTAATTATTTACCTGACACAGTCAAGAAAAAATTGCGGTGGAAGTGTAAAGGAAGGTTTCATAGAGAAAGTAAAATTTAAAGAATAAGTAGAGATTTATCAAACATAGAAAGAGAATATCATTTTGATTACTCATATATAATTGCCTTAAGAAACTACAAAATGTTTAAATTTGGGGTTTGACTGTTTATAAAGACATTTATTTTAAATTAATATGTGTGTTTATTACATAAATTTCATGAACTGGTTCATCAGATAATAATTGGGAGAACAGGGGCGCCTGGGTGGCTCAGTTGGTTAAGCGACTGCCTTCGGCTCAGGTCATGATCCCGGAGACCGGGGATCGAGTCCCACATCGGGCTCCCCTCTGCTCAGCAGAAAGCCTGCTTCTCCCTCTCTCACTCCCCCTGCTTGTTTTCCCTCTCTGACTGTGTTTCTCTCTGTCAAATAAATAAAATCTTAAAAAAAAATGCTAAAAAAAATAATTGGGAGAACAATAAAGTAAAAATGATAAAACTGCTTGAAATGATGATTTATTTTAAAAATTTTTATGCTATGTTAGTCATCATACAGTACACCATTAGTTTTTGATGCAGTGTTCCATGGTTCATTGTTTGCATATAACACCCAATGCTCCAGGCAATCCGGAAAAGTCAGTGACATAAAAGTCACTTAAAAGATAAAAAACAGTGACTTAAAAGACTACAATTAATTGCTACTACATGATTAAAAATGGAGTCATAGCCAGGTATCTTTGAAACTTTTAATTTTGCTGTAAAATTGTGTCTAGGGCAAAAAATGTTTTCAAACTAACCAAACATAAGAAGAGGTATGTCTGAGTAGCTCAGTCACTTAAATGTCTGCCTTTGGCTCAGGTCATGATCCCAGGGTCCTGGGATTGAGTCCTGCATCAGGCTCCTTGCTCAGTAGGGAGCCTGTGTTTCCTTTTACCTGCTGTTCCTCATGCTTGTGTAGTCTCTCTCTCTCTCTATCTGACAAACAAATAAATAAAATCTTTTTTTAAAAAAAACAAGATTAGTGACTCTCAACTATGGCTGCACATTAAAAAAAAATAATAATCTGGTGAGCTTTTCAAAAAATAAAGTACCGGGGCCCCATCAACAGATAAATTCCAATACATACTCAAGTTGAGAAACCCCAGTCTAGATGATCCAAGAGTGCTTCTATTTTCAGTGGTCCAGTATTCTGTGCTACGTCAAATTAATTTTTTTAAATATTAGTAAAAGCTCTTATTGAATAAATTTTTTTGTTGGAATAGGTTCCTCAAACATGATCAAATCACTTGAACTGGCAAAAGTGGTAACTCATAGTGTTTCTTAGAATATCATTTTCAGTTTCCTATTTTACTAATTTATTGAATATCTTTTTTGCTGCTCCACACATGTATTTATACAAAAGTAAAGTTCAATTATATATTCAGAGGCAAGAGTAGAAATTACTTGAGTAGGTAATTTAAGTTTTCTCTCTTGTGTTAGTGTATGTTGTTCAACTGATAGATAGCATTAAAAAAATTATCATTCTTGGGAAGCCTGGGTGGCTCAGCCAGTTAAGTGTCTGCCTTTGGCTCAGCTCATGATGCCAGAGTCCTGGGATCCGATCACATGTTGGGTTCCCTGATCAGTGAGGAGCCTGCTTCTCCCTCTCCCTCTGCCTCCCCTACTGCTGTCTCTATCACTCTTTCTCTCTCAGATAAATAAATAAAATCTTTTTAAAAAAATTAACATTTTCCATAGCACTTTTTTTTCTGAGAAACTGTTTGTGTCCTGTAAATTATTTGGAATAAAAACAGTCTCTCTTTCTGTGTAAACAGCATGACTGCTTCTATATGGAAAAATAATGGAGTTGTCAGCCATATGATGCAAATACAACCCACGTTATCATTTTACTAGCTACTCAGAAGTGAGGGTAGTGAGACAACTAAATAAACATGTTTTTAGGCTTGGAATATAGCCAAATGTCCTCTGACCTATTGCACATATATTCTTGATGTAGTTTTCTAGAAAGACAATATCAGGGAAACAAATTTTCCCTTGTATATGTTAATTGTCTTGACTCCCTTCTCATAATATTTACTGGAATGAAAGATAATGCTTGGCAGTGTCTGGGCCATACTCTCTCAGAGATGGTAAGTATAACCAATATTAGACTCATTGCCAAGTATTTGGATTCAGTCAAGCTGATCTACTTGACAATATTCCTAATATTCATTCAGTTTTTTAAATGATGTTATTGATTGCTTTCTATGAGCAAGACGTAGTTGAAGTCATAAATCATGCCTGAATATTTACATACCTAGATTGTAATAATCAGAAAGAACCAGGTTAAATTCCTACTCCTATTTGCTTGCTGCTAGTCCTTGACTAATTTGGTTAAATTGTTTGACTCTGTTTCCTCATCCATAGAACTAGAGATTAAAAATAACCACCTCACTAGGTTTCTGAAAGGATTTAGACAGAAAATGTATGTGACTATATACATAGCAGACTTTCTGCTAACACAAAACAGATATTGAATGAATGTCAAGTTTACTCTTCTTTGACAAAACTATCCACAGTTTTAGGCTAGATAAAATTTATTCAACCATTTTGTAAATTTTTTAATCAAGTTTTTTAGAAGTTAACAGCATTATCTATTTACCAGTAATTTTATATAAGTAAGTGTTATGGTCCATTTCAAAAAGGACATAAAAGAATAATTTCTTTACTAAAATACAAAAACTCTTAAAATTTACTGAGAAGAAAACAACACACTAGGGAAAATGGACATGAACAAGCAATTCAAAGAAGAAAAAACATTTAGGGATAATAATTATAAAAATGCTCAACCTAACCAAAATTCAAAGATAAATTATAATAACAATGAGATATTATAGAGTTACATTTTTGCATATAGGATAGGCAAAGTTGGATAAAACTCATTGTTGGTAGGTACCTGGGTGGCTCAATGGTTAAGCATCTGCTTTTGGCTCAGGTCATAATCCCAGGGTTCCTGGATCTGGCCCCACATCGGGCTCCTTGCTCGGCAGGAAACCTGCTTCTCCCTCTCTCAGTCCCCCTGCTTGTGTTCCCTCTCTGGCTGTGTTTCTCTCTGTCAAATAAATAAAATAATAAAATAAAATAAAATAAAATAAAATAAAATAAAATAAAATAAAATAAAATAAAATAAAATAATCTTAAAAAAAAAGCTCGTTGATAAGGATGCCAGGAAAAAAACACAACCTATCTATTTTGGAAGGAGTGTAAATGGGTCCAGTTTCTTTGAAGGGCATTTTGGCAACATCACATTGTAAAACATCTATACCTTTTGACTCAGAAAATTCATGTTTAGACATGTATTCTATAGAAACACTTATAGTACATAGACATATATCTATGCAAGAGTATTCCTGCAGAATTGTTTGCAAGAACAAGCATCGAAAGCAACTACACATGTAGCAAGAGAGGACTAATTAAATAAAATTTTAAAAAGACACATAAAAGCTAGGGTAAATCCAAATCATATTCTATTAATTTAATTATATATATTTTTAAAGATTTTATTTATTTATTTGACAGAGAGAGATCACAAATAGGCAGAGAGGCAGGCAGAGAAAGAGGAGGGAAGCATGCTCCCCACTGAGCAGAGAGCCCAATGTGGGACTTGATCCCAGGACCCTGAGATCATGACCTGAGCCAAAAGGCAGAATCTTAACCCTCTGAGCCACCCAGGTGCCCCTCTATTGATTTTAAGGGGCTTAAAATCTTTGTCTTTTGGGTGTATACATTTTGGCCTTATAAAAAGGTATAATCTAAAATGATTTTATATTATATAAATATTTCTATATTAAATTACTAAAGATATCAAAACAAATTAGAATTAGTCATAAGAATCTATTTTTGTAGTGAGTAAAATCATTATATTTAGTGAAAAAGTACTCTGACTTAATTTTAATATTCAAATTTTCCTCTAACATGGTAACAGAATGTAGCAACCAATGCCTTTTTTGAAAGTATATTTCAAAAAAAAGTTTGATAAGCTAATTAACCTTATTTGGTACTCTTAGAGGAAAAGCATCAAGTAATTCAGATTGCCACCTCTAGTTTTGAGGTTTACAGGCATATTCAGAAAAATGCTTATATAGTTGACCTTTGAACAACATGGGTTTGAACTGTGTGGGTCCACTTATATGTACATTTTTTATAGTACAATTTTGTGAATGTATTTTCCTTGTAGATTTTCGAAATGACATATTCTTCTCTGTAGCTTACTTTATTGCAAGAATACAACACGTGATAGATATAATATACAAAACGTGTTAATCAACTGTTTCTGTTATCATTAAGTCTTCCAGGCAACAGTAGGCTATTAGTAGTTAAGTTCCTGGGGGGAGAGTCCAAAGTTATATGGATTTTTGTCTGCATGGGAGCTTGATGCCCCTAACCTTTGTGTTGTTGATGGATCAACTCTTATAATCTGCTTTGTTTATTTAAAACCAAGTGGTATTGCCAAAATTTAAATGAAATAAGATTGCACTGGGGACATTAGAATACTGAAATTTCAGTTCATCCTTTATCAAACAGTTAGAAGGTTAACACAAATGAAATACAATTAAATATTTAGTTCCTTGTGTTTTACTTCACAGCATGTGCTCATCTCTGTCACATTTGGGTACTAGAGTAACAGGGTTAGTTTTGTCTTCTGAAACATAATACTGATCTAGGAAAAAATGACTACAATTCATTACGGAAATGTCAAAAACTAAAAACATGCTCATACAAAATAGTTTCTTAGGGCCACAGTTCTAAATAGAAAAGAAACTTAGGATACCTTTTAATTTGGTTTCCCATAAATATTTTCCCAGTTCACTTGGTATTTGAGATGATTCAGGTGATATGGGGAAAAATAAACCGAAAGTAAGTCTAGCTTTTAGTCCAACTCTGCTTTCATTTTAAGTTATTGCTTAGTGACTGGGATTTTAGGTAGATAGATCTCTTAAGAGGATTTCTTGGGAAGATTCACCATTTGGATCAAAATCTCTTCTCTTTCCCAATACCAGGGATTAGATTCCGATAAAATTTTGGAGTAGAGAATATTTATCTTAAATGTTCTCAGTAGTGTTTTATGTCTTACTCTTCATCCCTATCTCACATTCAGTGTCTTGCCTCCTCTGCTGGTACTGTCCAGCCTCGTCATTCTGTCCTATCTTTTGCATCATTGAGAAGCAGTATTTTTAAAAAAATAATCAAAGTGTTTGGTGTAGTTTGCTTTCTCTGATAAAAGGGGGACACAGAGGAGAAGGGTAAGTGCAACTCAGAAGTTATAATTACTGAAGGGATAATTTCATATACTGCAGGTGGAGTGTTTTTTGTGCTCGCCAAATCAACGAGAGAAAAAAATAAATGCCCTTATGCACAAATTAGGTTAGGTTCTTGGATTATTACAAGTTTAAATGGTATTTTATTTTTCAAATTTATTTTGATGTTCTTGGTTCTTTGAATTTCTGTACAGAATTTGGTTTATCAATTTCTACAAAAATTTCTTCCAGAATTAGGATTTAGGATTATGCAGAATGTATAAATCATATGGGTAATATTTTGTCTTACAAATATTGAGACTTTTGATCCATAAGAAAGGCATATAATTCAATTTATTATGATCTCCTCTAATTTCCGTTATTAATACTTTGCAATTTTCAGCATAGAGGGCTTATATATAATTTTTCAGTTGATCCTTAATTACTTTGTTTTTTTATGACTTTCAATGACATTAAATTTTCACACCTAATTTGACATTTGGTGTTTTTTTAAGATTTTATTTATTTGAGAGAGACACACACACACACACAGCGAAAGAAGGGATCAAAAGCAGGGGAAATGGGAGAGTGAGAAGCAGGCTTCCTGCTGAGCAGGGAACCTGATGTGGGGCTGGATCCCAGGACCCTGGCATCATGTCTAGAGCCAAAGACAGATGCTTAACCTACTGAACCACCCAGGCACCCCTTAATTTGACATTTGTTTATTGACCTGTATCCATCTTCCTTGCTAAATCCACCTATTAGTTTTTACTGTGGCTGTAGATACATAAGATGATCTGTAGGAAAATAGAGACGGTTTTGTTTCTTCCTTTCTAGTGATCTTTAATTTCTTTTTTCTCTCTGTGTGTGTTTGTTTTTGTTTTGTTTTGTTTTGTTTTGTTTTGTTTGCTGTAGTATATCGGCCTGGTCCTCCAGGATAATGACTTATTCCTAATCTTCAGAGGAAAATATTCACAATCATACCATCAAGTATGATATTTGGTTTTCTGTAGATATTCTTAATCAAAATGAGGGTAATTTCCTGAAAAATTTTTTCCCAGGAATTTTGCTTAGGTTGCAGTCCCCTGTACCTTGTCAAGATTAATCTTCCAGTTTTGGCTACTCAGATATTAAACTACCCTCTTGCTTAGGTATTTTTATTTTTTGTTTCTCTGATTTCTTTTGTGTTGTAATATGCTCTTGCTTTTATTGCCTTTCTTCTACTTACTTTAAGGTTGTTTTGGTCTTTTTTAAAATCTAGTTTCAGGTTGGATTTTAAGTCACGCATCAGTAAAACTTTTACTGTAAAGAGATACAGAAAGTACTTTAGGCTTTTCAGGCCATATGATCTCTATCAGAACTACTCAACTCGGCAACTGTAGCACAAAGGTAGGCATAGACAGCATATGGGCATGACTATGGCCCAGTAAAGGTTTATTTACAAAAATAGGTGGTGGTCTAGATAAGGCATGAAGGCTGTAATTTGCTGACCCCTGCGTTTAGATCATGGCTTTGAGAATCATTCTTTTTTTTTTTTAGTGTTAAGTATTGAAACCTACATATTCCTTTATAAGCACTTCTTTGGTTATATCCCACAAACTTTGGTGTTTAATGTTTTAACAATTATTCAGTACAAAATATCTTCTCTATTTTCTCCTGTGATTTCTTCCTTGACTTGTTGATAAATTAGAAGTTTATTGTTTAATTTTCTAATATGCACGGTTTTCCCAGATATCCTGTTGTGTTTGATGTCTAAGATAATTCCTTTGTGGTCATAGAACAAATGCAAGTGCTTTCAAACTTTTTAAACTTCTGAAGACAATAGAAAGCACTTAGTATTCCTAACAAATGGTTTGAGATATACACTATGAATCAAAATTGTTTACTATATATTCTCTTCTCTGAATGGGAATATTTGTTAATTATCCCAATCTTTTCACCATTTTATATTGCATGCATTGGGAATGGATACATTATCATTTTTAGGATATGTCGCCATGAGGTAGCTATCTTTGAATTTGATGGCAAGAACAGTTCATAACCTAAGGTAGAATTGGTCTAGATTTAACTACTGGATGAAATACTGAACAGTTTTCTTTGGATGGGGGTTGTAATGGGGGTTGTGAGTGTGCTTACTGTACATTTTAAGCTAAGTTTATAAAAAGGGAGTAAGTATTTATGTTGTATAGACAAGAAGACAGTTCTTAGTGGATAATGTGGTTGCCTTCAAAGCATTCATTTCCTATACCCAATGGTTTAACACCCATGTCGCTTCTCTGGCCTAACCCCATGGGATAACTCTACTTCTTTTGTCAAAGATGGTCCAGTTGTAATGAATTTAAAGCTTCTGTTACATATGTTTTGGGAAGAAAGCTCTTTCTGCCCTAGACATGAGTACAGAGAAAATACAGCCAAATTTGCTACTGGTAGTTATCATGTGATTTCATGCATTTGACGATGCTAGGTTTTCTATTTTTCTTACTTCTTCTCTCAGTTAACATGACTGTCTCCTTTAAAATCCTGGTAACTCTTTCTGGGACAGTTTAGATTGTTTATGTTTAAGTATGCAATACCCCATACATAGTCTAATTAAGGCAATGTGAAACAGGACTGTCTACAGAAAAGTAGTCTCTGATGGAAAGGGATTGGGCTAGGATCTCAAATCTCATAGCTACTATAGCATCATGCCACACCTTACTGGGGGCATATGTAGCACAGTGTGGATAATTCAGGCAAATATACTTTACCTCTACCCATGGCTTTGTCTTCAAAGTTCTATCTGGTATAATCCTGATCAACTGACCTGGACTACATATGAGCTCAAACTTTCCTTTTGCCCTCTAGCTGAGGGCTTAGATGAGAGGTAGTCTAAAACCAGCTCCTTGATCCTTTTCCTCATAGCCCTTTCCCTTGTCTTGACAGTGTCATAGAATACTGACAGCAAGCAGATGCTTGGAAAAGCATGTGAGCTCATGATTAAAAATATTGCAGCTTACTTAAATCATTTATTTTCTCCAGTTCTCCTGCTTTACTAAAGACAGGAGGTGCTTCTCAGATAGAAAGCAGATTCAAGTCTATCTTCTATCAAGAACAACTATAATTAATGGGAAAATAACATTAGGAATTTCAAAACAGTCAAGAAACAAGGCAGTTCCTCTTTCATTCCCTCACTTGCTGAAATCACAGGATCCCTTGGCCTCTCTCCTGCTCTCTCTTTCAGGTCTAATTACACTTTCTCTGCTCTACGTAAACACTGTCATTTTCATTTCAGTCCCCAGTTTCCATGCATTACAAACTCAATGACTGATGCTCACTGATCTACTCTCTTTAGTTACAAACTCCAAATTCCAAAACAGAGAATATAATTGGGCCAGACAAGGCTTGGGATAACTCCTCCCGACGGAGATATCAGGTCTTGTCCTAATATCTTTCCCTATAGAGGCTACCCCTTGTGAGTGAGGAAAAATTATCAAAAGACAAACTGAATCACTGTAGCTGTGTAGTTCTGATCATTGTCAGTTGTCAGAGCAGCTTCTTTTTGCAAAGCAAATGAAGATGATGAGAGGAATAAGAATCTGCAGTTATTAGAACAACCTATTAAAGAGGTATCACAACACATAAAATCATCCTGTTTGATTTGCTTATTAAAATAATCCTACAGGAGAATGCATTCTCTTAAGAATAGAATGTAGCTCCAGAAAATTTTGATAAGAAACAAGGGGCAAACAAATATCTAAATTATACACTATTACCAAGAAAGATTTTGCTTTAGATGGGTTCTGATTTCATCTACTCTCATACTTTCACATCATTAATATAGCTGTGGTTTGTAAATCTATATTTCTAACAAACTTCTCTCATGTGATAATCTGCTTTTGAATCTATAAACACCAACAGTCTACAACTATTTGACAGAAGAGAACATAAGTTATTTACTTACCTGTTGCCAGCATCTAACTTTCTGTCTGGATCATAGCAATAATTGGCTGAATGAATGAATGAATTGAGAGCCTGATTAGCTTGGAAGGCAATCTGATGATGCAGTGAAAAGGATGAAAAGAAATCAGAAAAATACAAGGATGGTGGTGGGGGAGGTTTGAAGTGATGGGAAAACATCAATTTTTCTTATTTATTATTTGGCCAAAGGCTGATGTCAGAACTGGCTTGAAAAGGTGTGAGACAAGGTGAAACTAGAGAGGGAGAGAAACAATAAGAGACTCTTAATCTCAGGAAACAAACTAAGGGTTGCTGGAGGTGAGGAGGCTGAAAGGGATGGAGTGGCTGGTGATGGACATTGGGGAGGGTATTACTATGCTGAGTGCTGTGAATTGTGTAGGACTGATGAGTCACAGACCTATACCCCTGAAACAAATAATGCATTAAGTGTTAATATAAAAAAAGAAAGGAAAAGATGTGTGGCTTTTCAGAAACTATCTTCAACTAAATGGATTCAACAACTAAGGTTCTGATGCCATGTCATTTCAGTTAGCCTTTATTGTCTTATTATTTACATTCAGGCACTTTACCCCAGGTGGATACCTACTTTCCAGCAAAAGATAAGGTTGTGCGTTTGACTGCATATGCTCAAATATATTCTAAAAAAATAGTTAGAAATACAGTTCATATTTATTCATCTTTGATTTAGTTTTCTTTAAAAATAATCATTTTTAAAAACCAGTATAGATTATTTAGCAACTCATTACATATGGTGATATCCATGGTAAAATAAGTTTCAATGAGGCCAATTTGTAATCGCTGTTTTGCCAAATTTTTGTTTTCCTTTTCTTACCATTTTATTTTTCAATACATATATACTACTTAAAGTACATTTGAATGTAAAGATTCTGAAATTATAGGTAAAACTGAAGTCCTTTTTGACCACTTGAATTTTGTTTCTGCTGTGATAATAACTACTTTCTACCACTTAAGCTGTGATTACTAGCACTCCACTGCTTATCCTGCCTGCTCTGGGTGAAGGGTCCTTCCAGCCAGGCGCCATATAATCCACAATTTCCTCCCTCTGCAATCTGCCTTCAGCAATCTGTATAGCCTGACCCTGCTATGCATTTTCCTATTTCTGCCTGTACTATTCTTTTTCTTTTTTTTTAAGATTTATTTTTTGAGAGAGAGATTGAGAGAGAAAGAAAGAGAGCGTGAGAGAGCATGAGGTCTAGTGGCAGATGGAGAAGGAAAAAGAATCTTAAGCAGACACACTCCCACGGACACCCCACCTACCTTCCCAACCCCCGCCCACTGAGCTCTATGCAGGGCTCCATCTCACAATCCCTCTCACAAGAGATCACCTGAATGGAAACCAAGAGTCCCATATTTATCCCACTGCACCACTCAGGGGACCCTATCTGCATACTCTTTTTGCCTGTCATTGCCTTCCTCCTTCTCTCTATCTAGTGTACTCCAATTTTTCTTTACCTCCTGTGATCAAATGTCACCCTACTTTTGAAGTCTTTCTCATGTCTGCAGATGGTTTTTTTATATCAAAAAGTCGTTGGAGAAATTAATCCCATGAGATCTGGAGCTAGATTTTGTGGGTAAGTTCTTATAATGTATGAGACCTTAAACCAATTCCCTCATTTGTAAAATGAGTGTAATATTAACACCTTCATAATGCTTCATAATGCTCTTAGTAGGATTAAATGAGCTATTAATGCATGTGAAGATCATCAGCACTTGATAAATGTTAGTTATGATTAATGTACCATCCTTAATTAAAATGCTTTCCACATTTTATTATAACTTTTTTACTGTCTACCTACCTACCCTCTCTAATCCTCAAGGGCTGAAGTCATGTTATTGTTAACTTTGCTTTACTCCCGTTTCACCCTGCCCCTACTCTAAACTCCAAAGCCTGGCAACTTCTTTCAAGACACGTCTCCAAAGGCAAAGGAGACAAAAGTGAAAATGAACTTTTGGGACTTGATCAAAATAAAAAGCTTCTGTACAGCAAAGGAAACAGTCAACAAAACAAAGAGGTAACCCACGGAATGGGAGAGGATATTTGCAAATGACACTACAGACAACGAGCTGATATCCAAGATCTATAAAGAACTACTCAAACTCAACATCCAAAAAGAAGATGAACACATCAAAAAATGGGCAAGAGACATGAAGAGGCAGTTCTCCATAGAAGCTATACAAATGGCTAACAGACACATGAAAAAATGTTCAGCGTCACAAGCTATCAGGGAAATTCAAATCAAAACCACACTGAAATACCACCTTACCCCAGTCAGAATGGCCAAAATTAACAGTCAGAATGGCCAAAATTAACAAGTCAGGAAACAACAAGTGTTGGAGAGGCTGTGGAGAAAGGAGAACCCTCTTACACTGTTGGTGGGAATGCAAGTTGATATAGCCGCTTTGGAAAACAGTATGGAGATTCCTTAAAAAATTAAAAACAGAACTACCCTATGACCCTGCAATTGCACTACTGGGCATTTACCCCAAAGATACAGATGTAGTGAAAAGAAGGGCCATATGTACCCCAATGTTCATTGCAGCAATGGCCACAATCGCCAAACTGTGGAAAGAGCCAAGGTGCCCTTCAACAGATGAATGGATAAAGAAGATGTGGTGCATATATACAATGGAATACTACTCCTCCATCAGAAAGGATGAATACCCAAATTTTGTAGCAACATGGACTGGATTGGAAGAGATTATGCTGAGTGAAATAAGCCAAGTAGAGAAAGTCAAGTATCACATGGTTTCACTTCTATGTGGTACATAAGGGGGGTAATATAGAGGACAGTAGGAGAAGGAAAGGAAGTGGGAAGTAGGGTAATTCGGGGAAAGAAACGAAACATGAGAGACTTTGGACACAGAAACAAACTGAGGGACTTGGAGGGAGGGGGTGGGGGATGGGAGAGCCTGGTGGCGGGTACTGAGGGCACCTATTGCATGGAGCACTGGGTGTGGGGCATGGGCAATGAATCTTGGAACACTGAAAAAATAAAATAAATTTAGAGTAAAAAATAAAAGAATGCACGGGATGGCAGCAAGTTCCTTACTAACAGAAATCTTCAATCTGAAGTATATAAGACAGCATGCTTTTAGGGGATTCTTTATTCTAGCTCTCAGGCTCCAGTCTCTCTTGCTTTCTCTTTTCCTTGAGGCTAAATAAAAAGAGAGGCTTTGGCTTTTCTATTCTCAGGATGCAGCAAATGGTCTCCAGTCCACAGCATAGCTCAGAAGGAGGTTTCTTTGGCCCCCTACTTTTCTTCATTCCTTGTGTCTCATTTTCTCATTCCCTACAATTCCACCTTATTGATCACTTTTTGCCATAGGAGGGTTTCTTAGGGAAGCAGTCTTCTAAGCAATTTTAACAGAGTGCTTCAGACTTCTGGCCCCAATTGATCTGAGATTAAAGGTCTGTGCTTTCATTCTTTCTTTCCTTCGCTACAATTTTGAAAACAATTGAATCAAACAAAACAGCTTTTCTGTTGGATTTCACCTCAGTTAACTTGAATCAAGCTTTGTAGCTTTTAACCCAAGGGAATGACATTTTAAAAAATTCTTATTGGTGCATTTCAGTTGAGTAAATTCTGTTCTCTAGGAATTTTAAAAAGTAAAAATGCACCTGCAAGAATAAAATTAAGAAAAAAAGATATATTGTATTAAATGTTACAGTTAAGTATATAAGCAAGTAGATTCATAACCTCCATTACCACTAGATTCATTAGAAAAATGAACACATTATCCTAGCTTTGGGTGAAACCATTGGAAAATTCTTTCGGAATGTACTGGGATATTTGTGGGGAATGTTCAGGGAATATACCTGGTCAATACTTAATGAAATGAGTGTTACTCTAAAGTTACTATAAAATTAGCTTAGCTTGTGGGAATGTTTTAGAATGAATCTTCTTTTATAATGGTCAGTAATTCAAAAAAAGTACACTTTATTAAAAGAGCCCAGCGATGTTTTAAACTATATTATACACAAACTCTAAATCTAGCACACTACTATTGCTCTTTTATTTTCTACTTCAGTACTTACTTATTTTAGTATTTCCATTTACTATACATATTATTTGATGAGAATCCTGGAAGATCTGACAAAGCACTTAATATAAAAAGCAAAATGAGAAGCAGAAGCATTGTTTTGTTTCAGAGCAAACCCCCTGCAGTTTTGAGTGTGGTTAGTGGTTCTCATTTAAGCTTTTTCAGCAACATACTGTTTCTGACCTTTCTTAACTCTCCTGACTTCTAGGAGAATGAAATGTTGATCTCAGGAACTACTGAGACTATCTTAGGATTGCAAGCTGTTCTTGAAAGTAGCTGTGCAAAACTTTTTAGCAGATAAAACAAGAAAAATCACGGCACTGTGCTGGGAGGCAGGTCTGAATTTTACCTGCTACATTAATGTCATGTCACTTAATTTCACCATAAAATGGGGATAACAAAAAAAGCTTTTACTCTTCTCGCAGGATTGCGCTCTCAAATGAGAAGACAGATGTATAAAAATAGTGGAAAAGTTTATGAAATATTACTTTTATTATTTATGTTATCATTTCGAACCATGCCATTATGACTCTTTTTTAAAGGTTATAGGGTTGGCATGTGTCCAATACTATAAATGGGTTCCTATGGAAAATTTTTATAAGCAGAGATTTAAGAATTGATGCATACTGACCTAAGCCGACTTTGGCATTCAGCATATGACAGGTTCTTTTTGTAATTATTGGTAGTGCCCTATACATACAGGTAGGTTAGGCCTTTATAACTCCTCCCCTATAGATTTACTGGATGTACCACTGCTCTAGGTTTTCCAACTGCTACTTTATGTGAAAGATTCACCTGAAGACAGACACAATGATATTCTGACTACAGGATGCAAGAATAATAGGGCTCCAGACCTCAAGCACTACACAAATCGTCTTATGCTGCCTTGTTTGTTAAATTCATATATGCCGTTCATGCAGGGCAATGGGATTTGTACAAATCTACATATCAACTACTGATTTGGAACACTGTGCATTTCACCAGGTGAAAAACATTTATATCTTTATGCTCAATTACTAAATCCTTTCTTGTAGATTTCACTTATGATATTTGAGGTACCAAGTGATTCAGTCTCAAGGATGGACCTGTCATTAGGATACCCCTAAGATGTAGAATAGAGGTTTTGCACATTTATTTGTTACATGGCATAATGTATTTAATATAAAATCCAAAATGCTAACTACAAGAAGAGTGCCATTTTGTCATTAGAAAAATAAAACTATTCTACTCCAAGTACTATTATCAAAGTTTCATACATGTTCTTCTTTTTTTTTTTAAGAAAAGAAGTACTTTAAAGTGATACTAGTATCTGTATGACATGGCAAATGTTAAGTAAACTTACTCTGGAAATCATTTTATAATATGTGTAAGTTGGAACCATTATGCTATACACGTTAAACTTATTCAGTGCTGTAGGTCAGTTATATCTCAATAACACTGGAGAAAAATGGGGGCACCAGGGTGGCTCAGTAGTTAAGTATTTGACTTCAGCACAGGTCATGATTCCAGGGTCCTGGGACCGAGCCCCGCATCCTATTGGTCTCCCTGCTCAGCAGGAAGCCTGCCTTCTCCTTTTCCCTCTGCTGCTCCCCTTGCTTGTACTCTTTCTGTCAAGTAAGTAAATAACATCTTTAAAAAAACTGGAGAAAAATAATACTTAAGACATTTTAAGACAGAAACACCATTCATTTTAATAATATTTTCTGAGTACTTACTATGTGCCTAGCACTATGCTAGGTCCTGGGGTGATAAAACGAGGCATAATTTAAGTTCTTACAGTTTAATAAGGAAGCAGGTGTTGAACAAAGAAGCACTGAAACTACGGTGTGATATCTGCTATAAAAAATAAAAGAAAATGCCAAGAGAGTCTTTAAAATATCATCCTAAATGCATAAGCTAACCTTATACCCAAAGGAGCTGGAAAAAGAACGACATTATTTAGAAAAAGCTTATGGAAAGAGGTAGAAATAACTTACCTTATGAATTAGAATGGAGATACCGAGTCATCACAGTTAATTTCTTTTGCTCCTAATGTTTTTACTTTAAAGATGAAGATAAAGAGCAGAAACACTTCGAACTAGGAAGATGACTTTGTGTCCTATTGGATAGCCTGGCTGACTGAAACTAAAAAGCAAGTTAACAACCAAACATCACAGGAATTAAAGACACTTCCCCTGAGTCAATAAGTCAATACATTACTTCCATTCCCCTGAGGAAATGAACTTGCTACACAGACAATTGAAGACGCGCTAATATTTCTGTGACCACTGAGGAACACAACCACAGCACCGAGAACCGAGTTTAAGGTTTTAAATTAAAATCTGATTTTTTTCGACTGTAGTGTTTTGTACATTTCAGCAGAGAATATCAGTAGACTACAAGTGGAAAATAATCTGAAACACAATTTCTGATTGCGTGGAGTGAATTCTGATCATGCTGAGACCTGACTGATTTACTCATTTAATTTTTTTATAATTTATTTGAATTTCCTTTTGCTATCACTTAGTATTATAAGTGTGATTTTTCACTACAGTCTTAGAACTCTGTTAATTTTTTAAAAGATTTTTATTTATTTACTTGACAAAGAGACACAGAGAGAGAGCAGGGGAAATGGTAGCGGGAGGGAGAAGCAGGCTCCCACTGAGCAGGGAGCCCCACCTTGAGATCGACCCCAGGACCTGAGCTGAACGCAGATGCTTAACCAATTGAGTCACTCAGGTGCCCCAGAACTCTATTCATTTTTATATGCATCTTTATAGAATGCATATAGTATACTTTATTAAATGTACATCATTTGAATAATTTGTGTTTTGTCATTGAAATACAGTATAAAAAACATAGAGTTTACTAATGAAAACAAAGTTACTAGATGATGTCTATCCATTTTACCTTTTCATAAGATGGTGAATAAATGAATAATGCAATTCTCAATAAAAGAAGCTACGTTCATGTTTTTCTTCTGGTCTGTAATTACTAAAATGCTTTTCTATATACTTTGATTTATTTGACCTTTAAAGATCTTAGCAAACGATATTGAAATCAGCAAATGTATACAAAGGAAAACCTAGCAATTATATTCTGATTGATTCCAAACCCCTTCTTACCATTTTTTCTCTCAACCAGTATTTTAAAGTCCCAGTTGAACAAGAATGCATTGAAAATTGTCATAGAGGGATGCCGGGGTGACTCAGTTGTTTGGGCGGCTGCCTTTGGCTCAGGTCATGATCCTGGAGACCTGGGATCGAGACCTGGGATCGAGACCCAGGATTGAGCCCTGCATCAGGCTCTCTGCTCAGCAGGAGGCCTGCTTCTCTCCCTCTCTCACTCCCCCTGCTTGTGTTCCCTCTCTCGCTGTGTTTCTCTCTGTCAAATAAATATATAAAAATCTTTAAAAAAATAAAATTGTCATAAAATTTGAAATCTTTAAGATACCAATGCAGACATACATGGACACAGATACAAGAACAGCATGCACACACACAGACTCAAGCAAATCATTTCTTAGTATATTTCCCTGATGCCTAAGATAACACCACTGCAACACTGACATCAACAGTTTCAATGTCTCTGTATTTTGACAGGTCTGATGATTCAGCAAATTCAATGGCTCAAAGAATCTGCATAACTCCTTTACCTTTTTGAACTATTGATATATTGAATATTATTTATTGAGTGTCATGTACCAGGAAGCATTCTAGATGTTGGGGTTAGATAGTAAACAAAGCAAGCACAATTTTTTCCCTCATGGAACTTAAAGATTTTTTAAATCCCACAGAATCACTGATAGATAAATCAATGCACAGATACCAAGATGGATAGGTAGATAGATGAATGATGGATAGATACAGATGTAGATATAGCTATAGATAGTTTGATACACATACACCCACACAAATGTGTTGGTTGATACTTGTTCTATTGTCTGATCTTTCCTGTATCCACAGAATTAGTGATAAAAACCACTAAGCTGAAGAGTCTGGGTGGCTCAGTCTGTTAAGCAACAGCCTGATGCATCTGGCTTTGATCTCAGAGTCCTGGGATGGAGTCCTGCCTCAGGCTCTTTGCTCATCGGGGAGTCTGCTTCTCCTTCTGCCCCTCCCCTCCCCCCACATATGTGTGTGTGCCTGTGTGTGTGTGTGTGTGTATGTGTGTGTGCACATTCTCTCTCAAATGAACAAATAAAATGTTTAAAAAAAATCGCTGAGCCAAAACAAATTTGCTAACTACCCCCTTAGTTTAAAGAAAATACCCTCTTTGGCCACCAATTTGGGAACAGGCTGTGGAGCACTTTCTATCCTCTTTCTCAATCTACAGGAGAGGATTAGATATGGAAAAAATTTTGTGGGGGTCTGTGTAGGGTGTTAAATGAGAAAAAGAATATCCTTTTCTCTTCCTTGGTTTTCTCTTTCTATGCCAAGTAAAGGGGAAATTCCAAAAGGACATTTGAAGACTGGAAATGCCTTTCAAAAAGGAAACACTAGCATCATGTTCCTTGGCTTAGATGCTTGATGAGATGAGAACAGCAGGCCCACCTGCTGTTCTCATTAGAAACATGCAAGGAGACAGATTTCTTAAAATTGCTCTTGAAGTTTGGAAGCCAATAGGAACATAGAAATGGTGTCCATTTCTGATCTAGAGATTTCTTAAGACAAGGACATTTCTAAGATAGCCCATGCCAGCAGTGCATGAAGCAACCATGATGTAATAAGCTGGAGCAGACAAATATGGTAAGAGCTTCCATTCTAAAAGCCTCCATTCCAATTTTCCCTCACTTCTAGAGTCATGGAAGTAAGGACCTCAAAGGTTCTCATGATTCCTCACAAAAGCACATGAAGAGTAGAGATTACCCTGGTGACTCCTGGGGCAAAGCAGTTGGAAGTCCAATTGAGACAAGAGTTGGGGTCTGATAGAGGGGCTATGTTAAAATTTGGCTGCCTTTCCCTGACGGTAGTCTTTAGATATAGAGAATGAGCAAAAAAACACAACTCTACTTACATGATATGTTTTCAGTTATATTGAAAGGAATTGCTAACCCCTTACAAAAATTACATCCTGCTTATTTACATTTCAAGTTCCTTTTACATTGACTTAGCAGATAGTTCATGAATACGGACTATGTTCCAGGCGCTATTCTAGGTGTTAGAGATGTATCAGTGAACAGGACAGACAGAGGGAGAGGGAGACTATAAATTGAGTCCACCATCAGTTAACACTGCTAGCAATGGGATTGCAAGTTGTACTAACTACAGTGTTTCACACAAAGTGAGAACCCAATATATGTTATAATGAATGAATAAGTGAGGGTAAACTAGATTAGCTCTAAGTTCCTTTCCAGTTCTGATAATTTGTGTTTCCCTTACTGTCTCAGACTCTTCAGTTGTATATAGCTTATTTAACTATCGTATTAATTTTAATATATTTGCATTTTAAGTGCTAACTATGTGTCAAATAATGCTAAAGTCTGCAATATATTTGCATATACTATCTCATTTAATCTTCATAGTAGCACTAGTATATTTTATTATCTCATTTTATAGATGACATGTCTGACCCAATTAGCAGTGCTGGAATTTGAAGGTCAGGTGTTGGGGTGCCTAGGTGGCTCAGTCATTAAGCATCTACCTTCAGCTCAGGTCATGACCTGAGATCAAGCCCTACATTGGGCTCCCTGCTCAGTGGGGAAGCCTGCTTCTCCCTATCCCACTGCCCCTGCTTGTATTCCCTCCCTCACTGTCTCTCTCTCTGTCAAATAAATAAATAAAATCTTAAAAAAGTAAATTTAAAAATGAAGGTGAGGTATTTTGCTCCAAAGCCCACAATTTTTCTACTAGATCAGTCTCTCCTATTCTTATTGACTGCATCCTAGTACAAAGTGTTAGAGCATCATATATTTAACATTTATAGTGAAAACTTAATTTGTATAGCACTTTAGCAGTTTTAAAACTATCATATATATCACCTCCCTTGACATTGAAATATTGTTTTTTCTTATTTATACTCAGTGTAGGCGGGAAAGATCCTCTTTGCATTTTTTTCAGGTTAAGAAACCGAAATTTATAGAATTTAAATGATATAATTCATATTACTAATAAGTGACAATACTGACATTGGAGATCATATCTTCCAATTCCTTCAATATGCCTCAATGTAGTATGCTACTTTCAATATACTACAGTGTTTCAGTGGGCCTTGAAAGATGCTCTTTTTTTCCCCTAGCCTCCCGCAAATTCCATTTGAAAACTTAACTCTTCAAGAAAGTGTTTCCTGGTTATACCACCTGACCTCAAATCACGTGTATTCTCCAAGTATTTTCTGTACTTCTGTGTTGCAGGCAGTAACTGGCTAATATTTATTAAAAGGCTACTAACTACCATATGATCTGGTAATTCCACTTCTGGGTATATATCTGAAGGAAACAAAAACCCTAACTATAAAGGATATCTGCATCCCCATGCTCATTGCAGCATTATTTAAAATAGTGAAGACACAAAAGCAACTTCAGGGGCACCTGGGTGGCTCAGTTGGTTAAGTGACTGCTTTTGGCTCAGGTCATGATCCTGGAGACCTGAGATCGAGCCCCACATCAGGCTTCCTGCTTGGCAGGAAGCCTGCTTCTCCCTCTCTCAGTCCTTCTGCTTATGTTCCCTCTCTCACTGTGTTTCTCTCTGTCAAATAAATAAATAAAATCTTTAAAAAAAAAGCTACTTAAGTGGCCATCAATGGATGAATGGATAAAGAAAATGCAGTGTATACATATATAATAGGATGTTATTCAGCCATAAAAAATGAGGAAATTCTGCCATTTGGGACAACATGGATTGACCTGGGATGCATTATGCCAAGTGAAATAAATTGGTGAAAGAAAAATACCATAAGATCTTACTTACAGGTGGAATCTGAAAACAAAACAAAACAGGGCGCCTGGGTGGCTCAGTTGATTAAGCATCTGCCTTCAGTTCAGGTCATGATCGCAGGATCCTGGGATCGAGTCTTGCATCGGGCTCCCTGCTCAGTGGAGAGCCTGCTTCTCCCTCTCCCTCTGCTTGCCGCTCTGTCTACTTGTGCTCTCTATCTCTCTGTCAAATAAATAAATAAAATATTAAAAAATAAAAACAAAACAAAAAGTTAATAATTAAATCTAACTCACAGATGCAGAAATCGGATTTGTGGTTGCTTAAGGTAAGGGTGGGATGGGCAAAGTTGGTGAAGGTTATCAAAAGGTACAAACTTACAATTATAAAATAAGTAAGTCCTAAGAATGTAATGTATAGTATGATGACTACAGTCAATAACACTCTACTGTATATTTGAAAATTGTTAATAAAGTAGAACCTAAAAGTCCTTATCATAAGAAAAAAATTCATTAACTATGTGTGGTGATGAATATGAACTAGACTTACTGTGGTGATCATTTCACAGTATATACAAATAACATGTCAGATATCTGAAACTAATATAATATTATATGTCAATTATCTGGCAATTAAAAAAATAAATATTGAGGGCATGTACTGCATGGAGCACTGGGTGTGGAGCATAAACAATGAATCTTTGAACTCTGAAAAAATGAAATAAATTATTATTAGAAAAAGAAAATAAAGAAGACATTGGACACCTAAAGACCTTCTTACAACATAGATGGGTGGGTTCCATCTTAGGAATTTCTGATTTACTAGGTTTGGGATGAGGCCCTAAAATTTGCATTTTGATCAAGTTCTCAGATGTTGTTGATGTGGTTGTTTCAGGGACCATACTTTGAGAACCACTGCTCTACAGAATTACTGTGCTCCATGAATATTTTGAAAACCTTTTTTTAAAACCTTTCTGAAAGCATCCATTACTTACATTTTCCATTTCTTATGGATTATTACAGAAGAGAAAATGGCCCTACATCATAATCATCTCCTGACTACTTTGATTAGAAATCTCAGGTCTCTATATCATTATAGAGTGGTATATTACATATCATTATAATAATGATCAAATTTCAATAAATGCTAGCTTTGAAGGCTTATATTATCAAACCATTATGTAGCAGATGGTCTCATTTTACTATATTATAATCTATCAACTAGGTAGTATTATTATCCCCACTTTACAAATATGAAAACAAAGCCACACAATAGTAAGAAGTAGGGCCAAGATTCACACAGAGATCTGTCTGACACCAGATTATGAGGTTTTACTCCATCCTTATAATTTCCTATCAGATAGTAATTTGTGGAGACCAGAGATATTATTCTGGTGTTTGCCAAAGGGTTTAATTGAAGAGAAATAATTAATCAATTAATATATTTATTGAGGATTTAAAAGAGCCTACAAAGTGCAGGGTGATGTTTTCAGCACTACACATGCACTGATTCACTGAGAGCTCATGGAGACCTCTTGAGGTAGATTCTGTTGCAGTGCCCATTTTATAGATGAGCACACTGAGGCACAGAGAGTTTACCTGACTTTTCCAGTCATCAAGAAGTAATAGAAAGAAAAGCTGGATTATCAATGCAGACAATCTGGCTCCAGGGGATCTTTATTCCTACCCAGTTCATAGTTCACTGTACACTCCCTGTGAATTATTTTACTTTGCTTTCCACTAGACATTGATGTTTTAGTCAATCTTTTTTCACGTCTCACTCTTAATAAGCAGGCTACAACTCAAGTCTTTCTGTACTTCTATATAAGTAAGGTTCATTATGGCATTCTACAAATGGAGGGAGTTCAGCAAATAATTTGAAAGAGAATGGTAGCTCCTTAAGCACGGACACTATAATTTAGCTCTCTTTTCCAGGTCAAAGGTCTGACTAAGCTCTCTTTCCTTTCTCTTCTTTGAACCCCTCATGGCAGGAAATATTGAACATTAATATGAAAAAATTATCATGAGGTTTTTCTAACATTAAATTTGCTTTTCCAAACTGAAGTTGAAATTGTTTTCCAGGAATGAGAATGGCTTTGAGCTGAGAAGCCATAGCCTTTCCATTCAATATCCCTGGTCATCAAAACACTGATACTCAAGTTGGTACTAGAGGGGAAGGAAGAGGTTAGGCCTACTTCTAGTCCCTCTCTATGTTACACATGCATGCTATCCGTATTACATATGCATACTCGCCAGAGGGGAATCGCTTAAGCAAACATAATTTCTCCATTCCCCTGATTTCAAACATTCAATGACTCCCCTCTGCCTGTGACAGTGTTTTTCAAATCTGGCTTAAATCAAAATAACCTGGAAAACTTGAAAAAAAGTTAATTTTAGGGCCACAGATACCATGTATTTACCAGGTTCCCTAAGGAATTTTGATGCTCATTCAAAGCTGAAAAACACTGGCCTATTAGAATCAAGGGCAGTCCTTTCAGCTTTGCATTCAAAACTTCCCTTCACATTGCTCTGTTCTGGCATTTCCAGCCTTTTCTTTGGTAATTCTATATTTGAATCATCTTTATATTTCCAAAACCTTTAGTATATGCTTTGCACAGAGCATCAAGTACAATTATAAATTGACCTTGCTAGTTTAGTGTTCTAGTCCACTAAGCTAAGTGGCCATCAAGGTGTTGTGGGAAGTGATACTGGTCCGTGTCCTTTGCTTACTCTGCTGCTTCTCCTTTCTTCCCCATCAAATGTATTGCTGTCTGAAATATGAAATATCAAGGTGACATTCAGTTTTTACTTAGTCATTGAACTTCAGAGAATGGTCACAGTAGAGTGGAGATGTAGAAGGCAGAAATATCCTTCATGTCCAGAATAACAACCCCTAAGGCAGAGCTAAAGTCATAATCCAGTCACCTCCTCCATCATTTCACATTACTGATTACAGTTCTGAGGTTTAAAATACTGATTCTTTGCTGTTTCAAAAAGTCCTCAATTTCTCCACATTCCCAGTTCCATTTTAGATTCAAAATTAAAGATGTAGAGCCAGCTACAACTGTCTCTCTTTTCAGTCTAGAAGAATGCCCGTGTTCCTAACTCACACCAAGTGGTTTCATTACTCTTATTTGCCTGTCTGTATGTTGAGGTCTTATTGCCTCTTGCTGCCTTGAAAAATAATGTCAACGTCTATAAAGTCACTTAACTGCTTCCTACTCTCTGTGCATTGCAAAAATTCACTGATGGAAACAGGATTCTGTCAATATGAAAACAAAAATTGAACATTTACTTTAATATTTGACAAGTCAAATTGGCATATGAGTATGAATTAGCTAAACCAAAGCATCTGTTTACATGTTTATGTATGCACGTGTGCTTATGTATGTGTGTACATTTATTGCACTTGTGTGTGTACCTGTGCATGTGTGGGGACCAGAAGATGCTGAAATCCAGCCTGTGCTCCACCTGTACTTTGATGTAGTGGTGGGTACACCAGTAGGAAAGAGTGCCTTTTTTTCTTGCCATCTGATCACCAAACCAGGCGCCCAAGGGGCCACCTATTTTCTGATTTAACCATTAATAGAGGGTAATTTTTTCATTTTTTCTTTTTTTTAAGATTTTATTTATTTGACAGAAACACAGCTAGAGAGGGAACACAAGCAGGGGGAGTGAGAGAGGGAGAGAAGCAGACTTCCCACCAAGCAGGGAGACCCATATGCGGCTGGATCCCTGGACTCTGGGATCATGACCTGAGCGGATGGCAGACAGCTAATGACTGAGGCACCCAGGCACTTCAAGGGTAGCTTTTTCTAATGTTCACAGAAACTCATATAGACTAGCAATGCCTGTGTGTAAATATATGTTCATACATATGTTCATATGTGTGTATGCGTGTGTGTGTGTGTAAGAGAAAGAAATAGAGAGAAATGATTAAACCATGCATTTGCAAACTTGGAGGGCCGACATTCAGTGTTTCCACTTACTGTGATAGGAATAAAAGTAAGTTTTTTCTTTCTCCTCATGATATTAGGCAACTATGCAGATAGCCCCTGCTGACACACAGGTACTGCTGATAATTATCATCATTGACCCAAGGGAATGGAAAGTCTCCCTCACTCTGGTAGTGGAATAAAGATAAAGGAGCATTGGAATAATAGTTGGGAGCTTTGAGTTTTGTTTTACCCAGTTCTAACACTAATCTGTGTGACTGTGGGTGAATTCTATAACCTATCAATGTCAATATTCTCTTGTATCCACATGGATTCCTCAGGGCCTATTTTGCTGTACCTATACAACTCCATCTATGCACATGTATGTGCATATGTATTTATCTTCAAAGAAAGAGGAGGTTGGCTTGTTTGGTATTTTAACAACATTCCTTCTCCTTGCTTGGGCTCCTCTAACCCCTTCTATAAGAAAACCATTTGCTGTCTGGTAACTTTTCCTCTCTGATCAATCTTAGAAAAAAAAGGCTGCTCATTTTCTTTCTTCTTTTTTTAAATCAACTCCTTATTGGCTTTCACTACATGGGACTCAAAAGTACATTTGATTAAAAATTACAAATACTAGGAAGATTAAAAAACTGGAAATTTCAGAAAATGCCAGTTGAGACTTGGAAAATTCAAGCTTTATCTGGCTTCCTTTCCTCCTTCATTTCAATAAATATGTATTGAAAGACTACACGATGGCAGACATTGCTCTAAGCTCTGGAGCCATAGCAGGGAATAAATTAGAAAAAGTCATTGCTATCCTGGAGTTTACATTGTTTTGGGTAGAATCAAACTATATATATAATATATAATATAATATATATTACACATACCATATATATAGAGTATATATAATATGTATATAATATCTGATATATAATATGTATTATCTGATCTATTATATATCACCTAATATATAATATTTGATCTATTATATATCACCGGATATATAATATTTGATATATTATCTCATATGTATATAATATCTTATATATGGTATAAACATAAAAATAATATGTATTATATCAAATGACGATAAGTGTTATAGAGAAAAATGAAGCAGGAAATGGGAATAGGGTGTGTGTATGTGTAGAAGAAGTCATAGTTTTGAATAGAGTGATCGGGAAATGCCTCACTGAAAAGGTGACATTTGAGCCAAAATATGAATGAATGACTCATATGGTTATCTGAGAAGGGCAATCTAACACAATGGATTTGAGCCAGAAGCATGACTGGCATGTTCTAGTAACAGCAAGGAAATAAGTGTGACGAGCTGAGTGAATAATGGAAAGGTAACAAATATCAGAGAGTTAAGGCAGGGACCTTTTGTGTGGGACCTTGTGAATCACCACAAGGGCTTTGGATTTTACTGTGAGTGAGAATGGAGAGCACCAGAGGACTTTGAACAGATGAGTGATATGATTACAATTATAATTTTGAAAAGATTACAATAGATGCTGTGCTAAGAACAGAATGAAGGAGAAGGAATTTAAGTACAAAGTTTAGTTAAAAAAACTATTGTTATGATTGAGATGAGAGAATGATGGTAGTCTGGATCAGAGCAGTAGCAGTAGACAGTAACAGAGTGATCAAATTTTCTGCATATTTGGAGGTATGACCACAAGATTTGCTTATGATTTGGATGTGGCTGAAAGTGGAAGAATGGTATCCAGGATGACTCTAGAGTTTCAGGCCTGACCTGCTAGCTAAAAGTATATAGTGTCATTTACTGATATGAGGAAGGCAGTGGGAGGAGAAGCAGGCATCTCGATGGAAAGATCAAAGATTCAATTTGGACATGTTAGGCCCAAGATGCCTATGACATCTCGGTAAAGATGTCAAGTTGGTAATTTGACACATTAATGTATTTCAGGAGAGATGTCTGAGTGGGCTATAGAGACAATTTAAAAATAATCAGGAGGTGGGTGGGGGGAAAATAGGTGACAGGGATTCAGGAGAGCACTTATGATGAGGATTGTTGTACGGAAGGATTGAATCACTTTATTGGATACCGGCAACTAATGTAACACTGTATGTTGGCTAACTGGAATGAAACTAAAAATAAAAGAATAAATATAAAAAGTTAAGAATCATCAGAAAATAAATAACAATGAAAATCATTAGACTTATTTGATAACCAAGGCAACAACGGGAGATAAAGAACTCTAAGCAAGGACTGAGTCCTGGGATACTACTCTGTGAACAGCAAGGGAACAAAAGGAGAGATAAGACCATAGGAATATGTGAAGTTCTGGAGGTGTAGTCAAGTAATGGTTTTAAGAAAGGAATGATCAATTGTATCAAGAGTTGAGCATAGATAATGTAATAGTTATCCAGGGATCACTGGATTTAACAGTGTAGAGATACTGGGAATATGGAAAACGGTATATTCAGGTCAATGGTAAGTATGAAAATGTGTGGTTTAATAATTAATACAGTGGGAACAGCTTTGTAACCCACCTAAATCAAGGAAGAGAAAAATGCAGCACCCTGGAAATCCCACATAGGCCCTTGCTGCCCCTTAGAGCTAACCACCTAGAGATTCTCAGTTGCTTCCTAGGTAATCTTTATATTACAGAAGTCATATGAGTATGTATCCCTAAACAACAACTGTTTAGTTTTACCAGATTTTGACATTTTAATAACTATAATCGCATTGTATATATTTGTGTCTTGCATTTTTCACTGTTTTTGAATTAATTCATATTGCAGTTTTTAGTTGTACTTACCTTAGTTTTACCGCAGTGGTCAGCATTAGCACTGCACGATGAACAGGAAGCAACCCAAGTGAATCAGTGCCTACAGCTGTTTTGGAATTTTTTTTCCTTTTTCTTCAGGTCTTTTCCCAAAGCCTCAGGTGACTGTTTTGCTTGCTAGCAGGACAGCTCATAAGAGCATAGGAGTTAATTTTCTAATGTTCAGTTCTCAACCGAGGGACAACTTTGAGGTGAATTCTATGTACTTCCTCATAACACAAGTGAGCCCCAGTTACCAAGAATACTACTCAGTTTAATGAGGTAAACTATTAGTTTTACTTTTTTACTTGTTTCTTTCTTGTTTCTTCAATCTGTATGTCTGGGGATCACTTACAAAATAAGCTACCAGAATTCAAATCTTTTCTTAGAATCTGCTTTAAGGGCAACTAAAAGAAGGACAAAGCATTTCTTAAAAAGATTTTATTTATTTATTTATTTATTTATTTATTTATTTATTTGTAAAGATTTTATTTATTTATTTGACAGAGAGGAGAGATCACAAATAGGGAGAGAAGCAGGCAGGGCAAGAGACTGGAAGCAGGATCCCTGCTGAGCAGAGAACCTGACCTGGGGCTTGATCCCAGGACCTTGGCTTAACCCTCTGAGCCATCCCGGTGCCCCAGATTTTATTTATTTATTTATTTATTTATTTATTTATTTATTTATTTATTTATTTATTTATTTAAGGGGGAGAGAGAGAGAGAGAGAGAGAGAGAGAGAGAGAGAGTGAGTACAAGCTGGGGGAGGAGTAGAGGGCAATGGAGAAGCAGACTTCCCGCTAAGTATGGAGTCAAACTCGCATCTGGATCTCCTGAGATCTTGACTGGAGCCGAAGTCAGATGCTTAACTGACTGAGCCACCCAGGTGCCCCTAGACAAAGCTTTTATAAACGATACAACTATGAATATTCTTATACATATCTCTTGAGATACATGTGTACAGATCATACTAGGGAAGGACTCAGCAAACATTTTCTGTGGAGGGCTAGGTAATAAATATTTTAGACTTTGCTGGCCACATATGATCTCTGTCACATAATTCTTCTTTTTGTCATTGATTTGTTTTTATAAGCATTTAAAATGTAAAAGCCATTCTTATCTCTTGGGACAGATTTGACCCAAGGACAATAGTTTACCAACCAACGCTATAGGATATAATTTTGTGAATGAAATCACTAGGTCGAAGTGTAGTCACAAATCACTAAGGTTCAGCTTTCTTATATACTGTCAAACATTTCTCCAAAGTGGTTGTACACTCAGTAGCAGAGCATAAGAGTAGTTATTCTATAAACGTGCCTACATTTTGTATTTGACAGAATTTTTAATTTCAACCACTTTAGGGGCAGTGTAGTATTATCACAATGTGGTTTTATTTTGTATTTCCTTAATGAATAGTCAGGTTGAGAAATTTTTCATGCGCTTAATGGCTAATTGTTTTTCTGTTCGACTAGTACTTGTTCAAGTCATTTTCTGGTTTTCTTTGGGTGTACTTATCTTTTTCTTTTTGATTTATAGGAGTTCTTTATATATTCCAGATATAAATCATTTTATTCATTTGTTTGTGCTGTAAATATCTTCCCTCATTTCATGACTTACACTTTCACTCCATTAAGGTTATATTTTGATTAAAAAGTGCCTCATTATATTGAAACCAGATTTATCTACTGTTTATTTTATAGTTCATGAACTCTGTGTTCAAGAAGTTGCTCCCTATCTCAAGGTCATAAAGATATTCTTCTACCTGATCTGCAAATCTTTACTTATTTTCTATCACATTTCATTCTAAAGTCAAACTACACGGGTTTCTTTTTCTTTTCTTTTGCTATAATGTGAGGTAGAGATCCAACTTTATTTTATTTTCATTTGGATATCAATTATCCTAGCAGCATTTGTTTAAAAGATTATTCTTGCTCCACTCCTGAGGTATGGCAGCTGTGTTATAACTTGTCTATTTTTGTGGGTCTGAATCTTAGCTCTATTCTGTTCCGCTAGTCTATTTGATTACCCTGCACAAATACAATATTGTGCATAGAAATTTTAAGATCATGCTGTCAGTTCCCGCAAACACAAAGAAAACTAGGATTTTGATGGTGATTACATTGGATCTAGGGGTAAATTTTGGAGAAATGTCAGTTTATAATATTGAGCTTTTTAATAGAGGGATATGGTATATTTCTTTTATTTATTTAGGATTTCTTTAATGTCTTTCAATAACATTTGTGGGTTTCTATGTAGATTTATTTCTTGATTTTGACATTATTAACACTATTGTGGATTTTATCTTTTTAACTTTAATTTTTGATTTGCTTATTGAGAGACAGAAATAAAATTGATATGTATATATTGACATTCTGTTCAGACTTTATTAAATTTGTATTATATTTTTATTTAGATAAAATATACATAATATAAAATTCACTATTTTAACATTTTTAAAAGTGTATGACTCATGGTTTTTAGTATATTCACAATGTTGTGCAACCATCAAAACTATCTAGCTCAGAACATTTTCGTCATCCCAAAAGGAAACTTTGTACCTATTAGATTCCACCCACACACAAACAATATAACTACTAATCTGGTTTTGGTCTCTATTAATTTGCCAAATATGGAGACTTATAAATGGAATCATAGAATATGTAGGCTTTCATGTCTGGTTTTGTTTGTTTAGCATAATACTTTGTTTTTTAAGGTTTTATTTATTTATTTGACAGAGAGATAGAGAAAGAAAGAGTACAAGTAGTTAGAGAGGCAGGCAAAGGGAGAGGGGGAAGAAGAAGCAGGTTTCCCACTGAGCAGAGAGCCCCATGAGGGGCTTGATCCCAGGACCCTGGGATCATGATCTGAGCCAAAGGCAGACACTTAACTGACTGAGCCACCCAGGCGCCCCTAGCATAACACTTTAAAGGCTCATCTATGTCATAGCATGGATCATTCTTTCCTTTCTTTTTGTGGCTGAATAATATTCCATTTGTAGATATACAACATTCTGTTTATCCATTCATTATTTGATTGACATGAGGGCTACTTCCATTTTTTGAATATTATACATAATGATGCTATGAACATTCATATATAAGGATTACATGGATGTATGCTTTCATATTTTATGGAATGTATCAAAAACTGAAGTTACTGAGTCATATGATAACTCTAAATTTCTGAGGAACTACAAACTGTTTTCCAAAGTGCATCATTTTACATTCCTACCAGCAATGTATGAGGACCCCAATATTTCCACATCCTTGACAGCAGTTGTTATCATCCAACTTTTTCATTATAACCATTCCAGTGGATGCACAGTGGTGTCTCATGTGAGTTTGTTTTACTTTTCTTTCATGACTCATAATACTGAGCATCTTTTCATATTATTTGATGGTTATCTCTATATATTCTTTGGAGAAATAACTATTCATGTTATTTTCCTATTTTTATTTTTTTATTTTTTTAAAAAAAAGATTTTTTATTTATCTGAGAGAGAGAGGATGAAAGCAGGATAGCGAGATGAGGAGCAGAGGGAGAAGCAGACTCCCCACTGAGCAGGGAACCTGATGCAGGGCTTGATCCTGGGATTTCAGGATCACGGTCTGAGCTAAAGGCAGCCAATCAACTGACTGAATCATGCAGGCAACCCAGTCTGCCTATTTTTAAATTGGATTGCTTGACTTTTTGTTGTTGAGTTGTAAGAGTTCTTTATATATTCTGGATACTAGATCCTCAGCAGGAATATGATTTGTAACTATTTTTTCCCCTTCTGTGTGTTCTTTTTTTGCTGTCTTGATAGTGTCTTCTGAAGCACATAAGTTTCTATTTTTAATGAAGTCTTACTTAACTTTTGTTTTCCTTTTGTTGCTTGTGCTTTTGGTGTCTAATCTAGGAGGCCATAGCTAAGTCTAAGCCATGAGGGCTATCCCCTATGATTACTTCTAATAGTTTTAGAGTTTTAGCTCTTACATATAGGTCTTTTTTAAAAAAAGACTTTATTTTTAAAAAAGATTTTATTTATTTATTTGAAAGAGAGAGAGCGAGCACAAGCATAGGGGAGGAGAGAGAGAAACAGGCTCCCCACTGAGCTGGGAGCTCAATGTGCGGCTCGATCCCAGGAACATGGAACCATGACCTGAGCTAAAAGTAAACACTTAACTTGATTTATTTCTAAATTTTATTCTTGCATTGTACCTTACTGGTATACAGGAATACAATTGAATTTTGAATTGATCATATATCTTCCAACCTTGCTGAACTTCTTTATTAGCTCAAGTAGTTTTTTTGTGGATTCTTGGAATTTTCTATACATTAGATATTGTCATCACAAACACAATTTTACTTATTTCCAATCTGGATGTTATTATTTCATTTTCTTCCCTAATTGCCTTTTCTCGAACATCCAGTACGGCAATGAATAGTGAATGTGAGAACGGACATCCTCATCTTCTTCCTAAATCTTAGGGAGAAAGCATTTTATCTTTCACCATTAAGTATGATGCTAGCTGTGTTACTCATAGGTGCTCTTTAGCAGGTTAAGGTTATTCCTTTGTGTGCTGTTTTTCTCATAGAAATGAATTTTGTCAAATGCTTTTTTCTGAGTCTATTGAAATAATCATATGTATTATGATATAATGATTAAATTTTACATGTTGAAATTATCTTGCATTCCTAGGATAATTCCCTATTGATCATTTTGTATAACCCCTTTTTATGTAATGTTGGGCTTGGTTGAATTTTGATGAGACTTTTTGTCTGTATTCATAATTTATAATGGTCTGTAGTTTTATTTTCATGTGGCATGTTTTGGGGTCTTGTTATTAGGTAACACTGATCTCAGAATGAAATAGGAAGTGCTCTCTTCTATACTTTGGAAGAGTTTGAGATGGATTGATGATAATTATTTTTTAAACTTTTTATTTTTAGAAATATTTTATTTATTTATTTGACATAGAGAGAGAGAGACAGCAAGAGAGAAAACACAAGAGGGGGAGTGGAGGAAGCAAGCTTCCTGCTTTGCAGGGAGCCTGCTGTGAGGCTCATTCCCAGGACCCTGGCATCAAGACCCAAGCTAAAGGTAGATGCTTAACAACTGAGCCACCCAGGCACCTTCTTTTTTGGACTTTGGATACAATTCACCAGTGAAGACACCTGAACTTTTCTTTGTAAGAAGTTTTTTGATTACTAATTAAATCATTTTACTTTTTATAAGTATATTCAGATTTTCTATTTCTTCCTAAGTTAGCTTCAGAATTTTGTATCCTTCTATGAGTATATCCATCTCATCTAGGCTATCTAATTTTTTGGCATATTGGCATTCATGGTATTCTGTAATAATATTTATGTTTTTTAAGGTTAATAATATTGTGTCATGCTTTATTCCCAGTTTTAACAATTTGAATCTTCTTTATTTTATTTTATTTTATTTTATTTTGGTTGGTCTAGCTGATGGTTGTCACCTTTGTTGATTTTGCAAAAGCCAACTTTTAGTTTTATTGATTTTTGATTTTTCTCTATTGTTTAATATATTATATTTCTTTTATTTATGCAAAAATAACTTCTTTACTTCTTTTTGCTTGCTTTATGTTGGTTGGTCTCTTTTTCTAGTTTCTTAAGGTGTCAGCTTAGATTATTGAGATCTATCTTGTTTAATATAGGCATTTACAGATATAAATTTCCAAGTATAACTTTAATGGAATTGCATATAAATTGTAGCATGTTACATTTTTTATTTCTCTTTTTACTTTTTCTTTGACTCATTGCTTGTTTAACTATGCTTTAATTTCCACATATTTGTGAATTTCTCAAATTTACTTCTGGAAATTATTTCTAACTTTGATCCACTGGTCAAGCAACAAGTTTTGTATGATTTTAATCCTCTTAATTAAAAAATTGATTTGTCCTAAAGAATGTTCCATGTGCACTTGAGAAAAATGTACATTCTGTTGTAGTCAGGTAAGGTGTTCCATAGAATTCTGTTAGGGCTACTTGATTCATAGGGTTGTTAAAATCTTCTATTTCCTTCCTAGCTGATGTTCTGTCTAGTTGTCCTATCCATTAAGGGAAGTGGGGTTTTAAGACCTATAGTTGTTTTATTCATTACCAAAGGTGGTTATTGAAGACTCCAACTATAATTTTTGAATGGTCTATTCTTCCTTCAATTCTGCCCATTTTTGCTTCATATATTTTGGGGCTCTGCTGTTAGTTATAATTGTTATATCTTTTTGATGAATTGACTTTTCATCATTACAAAATATGCTTTTTTTTAACAATTTTTGTCTTAAAGTCTTTTGGTTACTGATTTCATGGCATATCTGTTGCCATTTCTTTACTTTCAACCTCTTTATGTGTTTGAATCTAAAGTGAGTCATTTGTAGACCACATATAGACAGATTATTTTTATCCCATCTGAACATCTCTTTCTTATAATTAGAGCTTATTTCATTTAAATTTCATGTTTACTGGTAAGGTTATATTCATTTCTGCTGTTTTGCTATTTGTTTTCTATTATCTTATGTGATTGTTTTGTATATAATTATATATATATATATTTATATATATTGTATGTTTATAGTATACATTCTGTGTATCTACATTTATAAAACACACAGTACATATTTTATATACTGTGACAACCCTGAAAATCAGATTCTCCCTCCTTCCCAGGGTTTGTTTTTGCTACTCTTTGTCTAATAACTTTTCTGCACTGTCTATAAATTCCAAATCTTTTCCAGGTGTGGACTCTGAAATCTCTTTCCAGTTAGTTTAATAGCTAATGACCAGCAGAAATTTTCTGGCATGCCTGGAACAAATAATACTCTCAGTCCTTTCTGAGGGGCTCTGTGTGCATGTTGGAAACTCAGCTAAGAATTTTACTAGTTTACCTCATCCTTCACTACTTGCTTTTGTACAGGCATTTTTCAAGTCACTTTTTCCTTTCTTTTAAATGTATTATTGTTTGGGGAATGGCATGGATCCTTCACATTGTATGTATGATCTTATATTCTCCCAATATCTTGATAAATAAGCAGTATTACCCTTAGTGTATAATATATAGCTAGGATCTCTGCTACATCTTTTGAGTGGTTGATCCATGTCTTGAGTTCACATATGACTTCAGAGTTTGTCCCCTTAACCAGAATCCTGTATTAATGTTTTCTGAAATAGAAAATCAACATTTAGCATCCTTCTTTCATTTTAGATCAGGTGAAGTATTTTAATCTCCTTCTCACAGTGAGAAGCCACCCATCTAAATACTATTTGTGTGGATCCCTGAGGGGTAGGAAATTATTTTTGCAAAGTAACAAGACATTCAATTTCCCTCAAGTGCTATAGTATTAGGCCCTTTACACTTTCTTATATTCAAAATGTCTAGTCATAACTGCCTTCTATTTAGTGGCTATAGCTTCAACTTTCTGTTATTATATCTTGGAGCATATTTTTATTTCCTCTAAACTCACCAATTTCTCTCCTCTTCTATTCTCTTTTCCTTAAGGGCATTGACCTCCATGGGTATGTGTGAAAACGTTCTTTAGGGATCTCTCTCCTGGATACTAATTTTATGTAAATCCTGACTGGTGGTTCAGATAATGACTTTGACCCTCATATCCCCATTAAGGATATCTATGCCACAGCCAAGATTCATATTCACTTTTATGATTTGGAGGAAGCTATGCAATGTTATTGTGCTAGTTTAAGTCCTCTGAGGAGCACTCCCAGATGCAATTAAGGGTAAAATATAATTAGTGGATTCTGTGAAAGATAAATAGGGAGGAAGCAGGAGTAGGCAGAGCAAGATCACAGATTGTGAAACAGGTATGCACAGATAAGCTCCAGACTATGACACTTATTGAAGGAGAGTAGAATGAAGTAGGATTTGGTAGATAAAGTGTCAGAGAGCAGTGGCGTTTTAACACATTTTTGGGCAGTCTGCAAACCAAACTGTCCATTAATGGAATCCTAGGACCCACTAGAATGTACCAGAAATAGAATCATTGTCTTGTTCAGTTAGTGGCCATGAACAGTCCAGGGAAAGTGTGATCTTGGCACTAACATGTTGGTGAATACAGACAAGCAGCAGCTGGGCCTATCACTCAACTGTACTCCCCACATGGGATATCTATCTGGTGTGTATTCATGGTTGCCACAATCCTGCAGACTTAGATTTATATCTCACATGGTCATTTGTTTCTATAAAGCATTAGGATTTATTAAACAGATTAAATATAGATAAAAACAATAAAGAGTCTCTAACAACAATCATGGATTACCAAAAAGATCTAAATTATTAAATGCTATGAAATTAAAATTAATTGGATGTGTATAATTAAAAAGCAAACTTCAATATAGTGAAAGAATGTCACTTAAACACTTCCACACCTGTAAGAAAATAAACTTAGAAGTGATGTTACATTTTATTCTGCTTTTTAAACAATTGGTTTTCAAAAAAAGAGGAATATACAATAGAATATTACTCAGCCATCAGAAAGGATGAATACTCAACTTTTGCATCAACATAGATGGGACTAGAGGAGGTTATGCTGAATGAAATAAGTCAAGCAGAGAAAGTTCAATTATCATATGGCTTCACTTATTTGTGGAACATAAGGAATAACATGGAGGGCATTAGGAGAAGGAAAGGAAAAGTGAACTGGGGGAAATCAGAGGGGGAGATGAACCATGAGAGACTGTGGACTTCAAGAAATAAAAGGGGAGGGGTGAAAGAATGGGTATGCTTGGTGGTGGGTATAAAGGAGGGCAAAAATTGCATGAAGCACTGGGTGTTGTACATGAACAGTGAATCAGGGCGCCTGGGTGGCTCAGTGGGTTAAAGCCTCTGTTTTCGGCTCAGGTCATGATCTCAGGGTCCTGGGATCGAGGCCCGCAATTGGGCTCTCTGCTTGGCAAGGAGCCTGCTTCCTCCTCTCTCTGCCTGCCTCTCTGCCTACTTGTGATCTCTCTCTGTCAAATAAATAAATAAAATTTTTTAAAAAAATTATTTAAATCTTTTTTTTAAGATTTATTTATTTATTTATTTGACAGAGAGAAACAGAGCTAGAGAGGGAACACAAACAGGGGGAGTGAGAGAGGGAGAAGCCGGCTTCCTGCTGAGCAGGCAGCCCGATGTGGGGCTCGATCCCGGGTCTCCGGGATCACGCCCTGAGCCGAAGGCAGTCGCTTAACCAACTGAGCCACCCAGCCCCCCCCCCCCAAAAAGAAGATTTAAACAGTGAATCTTAGAACACTGCATCAAAAAGTGATGATGTGTTTTATGGTGACTAACATAACACAATAAAAATTAAAAAAAGAGGAAATATAAACAAATAGAAATTCCATTATTTAGGGATTGGAGAAACAAATATTAAAACTGTGTCTATAGCCATGGTGAAAAAAATAGTTTCACTGTTTTGACTAACTAGACATTTTCTTAAAAGACAACAGAAATATCAACAGTATTTTTTTTTTTTAGGATTTTATTTATTTGACAGAGAGAAACGCAGCCAGAGAGGGAACACGAGCAGGCGGAGTGAGAGAGGGAGAAGCAGGCTTCCCGCGAGCAGGGAGCCCGATGCGGGACTCTATCCCAGGTCCCCGGGATCATGACCTGAGCGGAAGGCGGTCGCTCAACCAACTGAGCCACCCAGGTGCCTCAACAGCATTTTTCACTGAAATAGAACTAATAGTTCTAAAATGTGAAATCACATTGCAATAACCAAAGCAATCTTGAAAAAGAAGAATGAAACTGGAACTATCAAAATCCCAGATTTCAAGGTATATTACAAAGCTGTAGTAATCAAAACAATATGATTCGGGCTCAGATATAGACACATAGATCGATAGAACAAACTAAAACACCCAGAAGTAAACCCATAATTATATGATCAATTAATCTTCAATAAAGGAGGAAAGAATTTGCAATGGGAAGACAAGTCTTTTCTACAAATGATGTTGAGAAAACTGGACAACATGCAAAAGGATGAAACTAGACCACTTTCAAACACTGTACACAAAAATAAACTCAAAATGGATTAAGGACCTAATTAAATCCCCTAAAGAATGGGAGAAAATATTTGCAAATGACATATCCAATGAAGGGTTAGTATCAAAAATATATAAAGAATCTATACAACTCAGCATCCAAAAAACAAATAATCCAATTTGAAATGGGGAGAAGACATGAACAGACATTTTTCCATGGAAGACATCCATAGGGCCAACAGACACATGAAAAGATGCTCAACATCACTCATCACCAGGGAAATGCAAATCAAAACCAAAATGAGATACACCTCACCCCTGTCAGAATGGCTAAAATCAACAACACAAGAAACAACAAATGTTGGAGAGGATGTGGAAAAAATAAGGAACCCTCATGCACTATTGATGGGAATGCCAACTGGTGCAGCTGCTATGGAAAACAGTATGGAGGGCCCTCAAAAGTTAAAAATAGAACTACCCTACAGCCCAGCAATTGCACTAGGTATTTGGGTAAATATTTACCCAAAGGATACAAAAATGATGATTCATAGGGGAATATGCACCCCAATGTTTATAGTGGCATTGTCAACAGTAGTCAAATTATGGAAAGAACCCAAATATTCACAGACTGATGAATGGATAAAGAAGATATGCGTGTGTGTGTACACATACACACACATAATGGAGTACTCCTCAGCCATGAAATCTTGCCATTTGCAACAACATGGATGGCTCTAGAGGGTATAATACTATGCGAAATAAGTTAGTTAGAGAAGGACAAGTCCCATATGATTTCACTCATATGTAAAAATTTTTTAAAGATTTATTTACTTAAGTAGGGGAAAGACAGAGGGAGATGGAGAGAGAGATTCCCAAGCAGACTCCCAATTGAGCATGGAGTCTGATGTGGGGCTTGATCCCATAACCCCAAGATCACAACCTGAACTAAAATCAAGAGTTGGATACTTAACTGACTGAGCCATCCAGGAGCCACACACTCATATGTGAAATTTAAGAAAAAAAAGTAATAAACAAAGACACAAAAGGACAGACAAACAAAAAACCCAGAATCAAGTATAGAGAATAAACTGATGCTTACCAGAGGGGAGGTGGGTGGGGAGATGGGTTCAATAGGTAAAGGGGATTAAGAGTACACTTATCATGATGAGCCCTGTGTGATGTATAGAATTGTTGAATCACTATATTGTACACCTGAAACTAATATAACAGTGTATAGTAAATATACTGGGATTAAAAATAAAAATAAAAGCAGAAATAGCAACCAGAGAAGAAATAGATACATTTTATTTCATCAAAATTAAAATCTTTTGTACTTCAATAGGTACTATCAGGAAAGTGAAAAATCAACACCCAAAATGGGATAAAATATTTACAAACCACAGATCTGATAAGGACTTGCATCTAGAATATATAAAGAACTCTCAGGACTCAAAAAAAAAGTAACCCAATTTAAAAATGGGAAAGAATCTGAGTAGACATTTCCCTAAAGATATACAAAGACAATAAGCATATAAAAAGTTGTTCAACATCATTAATCATCAGGGAAATGCAAATCAATGCTAAAATGAGATACCATTTCACTCCCATTATGATGGATATAATCAAAACACAATAACAACTGTTGGTGAGATGTGGCATAGTTGGAATACTTATACATTGCTTATACTAATGGAAATAGTATGATTACTGTGGAAAACAGTCTGGAAATTTCTCAAATAATTAGTATATAGTTACTCTCTGATGCATCAATTACACACTTCCAAAGGAAATGAAAATGCATGTTCACACAAAAATGGTACATGAATGTTCATAGCACCATCATTTATAACAACCAAAAACAAGCCAAACTTTAGCCAACCAATGAAGGGATAAATAAAATATGGTAAAATCAATATAATGGAATGTTATTTAGGCTTAACAAGGAATAAAGTCATGATACATGTTATGTGTAGATGATCCTTGAAAACTGCATCCTAACAGAAGGAAGTGAATCACAGAAGGCCATGAATTTAAGTGTCCAGAATAGCCATGTCCTTAGAGACAGAAAGTAGATGAGCTGTCATATAGGGATGGAGGAATATGGAAAGGAGAGTGATGGCTAAGAGTATGGGATTTCCTTTTGGGGTGATGAAAATATCCTAAAATTTATTGTGGTTGGTGATGGTTCCACAACTCTGTGAATATATCAAAAACCAGTGAGCTCTACATGTAAATGGGTAAATTTTATGCTATGAATTTTATGTTCAATGAAACTCTTACAACAAAAGACAGTGACAATAATAAATTGATCTGTGATTGTAGATGATCCTAAATATAATTCATTGTAAATACAATACAAAGATGTCAGTAAGATACTTATTAATATGCATAATAGAATCTGCTTTATATAACTGCTGAGATGTGAGTTCAAATGATAACCAAGTAAAATGTGTCCATATGGACATTTCAACTCTGAAATGCAATTACATTTAGAAAAGCCATTAGCAATATAAAACAGATTCAATGAGCTCAGTAATTGTCCTAGAAAAGCAATATGATATTAAAGTAAAAATAATCCTTGTTGCATGCAGAAAGTAGAAATCTTTCAATTAAAAAAAAAAGTGTAACAGTAGGGCACCTGGGTGGCTCAGTCAGTTAAGCAGCTGACTCTTGATTTCCGCTCAAGTCATGATCTTAGGGTCCTGAGACTGAGCCCAGTGTCTAGCTCTGTGCTTAGTGTGGAGCCTGCTTGAGATTCTCTCTCTACTTCTCCCTCTGCCCCTCCCCTGCATGTCCTCGCTCTCTCTCTGTCTCTCAAAAAACAAACAAAAAAGTAACAGAAATTAAAGCCTCTATACTAGAGCAAGTAATGTTCACATGAGAACATGTACTTCCATGATAACACAGATACCAAAACAATTTTAAAGTACATTTTTTCTGAAAGTCAAGGTTGTGTTTTCTATTTTATCCTTTTAATATTCTATTTTATTTTTGTATTTAGGAACAGAAAAATTTTAATCTCTTTAAAAATGAGATATTGCTTTTGTTCAGTGTATATTAAGTACAAGGACCAGAGAAAAATTGAATTGATTTCAAAACTAAAAGTTTATGGTATATGGAGACTAAAACTAAAAACTGTTCAAGAAATCAAAGTAGTTACACCAGAGATTTTCATGTTCACTCCCTTTTTCTTTCCCTTATCCTTTCTTTAGCAGTTTGCTCTGTTCTCCTTTACCAGGCATCCATATACTCTGTGGTCTTTCTTTACTGTTCCTTCATCATTGTGCCTTCAACATGGCCTTAGCTGGCACCATCTCAACTTCAGCAACCCCCCTCCTCATTAGGTTCTTATGACTTCACCTAAATACCTCAATGGTGACTCATCAGTCATAATTTGTTTTTGTTTTTAACCACATTATAAATCATACGTTGCTAACAGGCCCATAGATTGGCTACATTTTGGTCATTGCTCAATGTGAATCTATCTAATCTGCTATAAAATGTGAAAAGGTCACATAATGCCTAATCAGTAGGTAGGTATCTTTAGAAAAACATGCTGGTAGGACAGGTAGTGTTTCCTGCCTGATAAGTCTAATAAAATATTAAGTAAATTTTATATTTCCCATTTTATTATTGTAATATTTTTGAGGTTGTTGCTTAATAACCTTGAAGTAATTTTCAAAATATTTCATTATGTTAGTGTATTAATAACACAATCAAAAGGAAAAGCTCATAAAATATATACAGAGGACATAAACCATACAACTCTATAGCCTAAGTTTAATATAATTTATCTTAGACCGAGTGAAAATTAATATATTTTCCAATTTCTTTGAGTCTGATATACCATGTTCGTGTGCTACTATAGAAACATAGCATTCAGAGTGGTTGAGGATATATGAAGAAAAGCCTTTAAATAAAAAAAAAAATCTTTTAGAATATATCACCTATAGTTAATGTACAGATATTTTGGTTCTTCTTACTTTTAAAAGGTTAATTTGGTTGAATATTCATTTTTTTCTAAATCAGAGAGTCTTCAATGTAATAAGGTTGTCGCTGCTTATAAAGATTTTTTAAAAATACTTTATTTATTTGACAGAGAGAGAGAGAGAACAGAGGGAGAGTGAGAGAGGGAGAAGCTGACTCCCCGCTGAGCAGAGAGCCCCATGTGGGGCTTGTTCCCAGGATCTTGAGATCATGACCTGAACTGAGGGCAGACCCTTAACCAACTGAGCCACCCAGGCGCCCCCCTGCTTATAAAGATTTTTTATTTGGGGTTTATCATTAGCTATTGATAAAAAATAAGTTTTCAACCACTATTATGTAACATGACTCAAATGCCACTGATAGAGTTACATAATTCACTTTTGTTGGTGATGTATAAACATAAACTTATGTGTGCCATGCCTTAGTTTGAACTCATTTCCATATGTTAGTTGCATAAGAAAACTGAAGTATCAAGCTCCTAAAAGTTATAGTATCATATGAGAAACTGGTAAGACAGCTGAAATAAAACCATATAGTAGACAGATGCAAACAGTATTCAGGGAACTGTTTCTAGTCCAGGATTTAAGTCAATATTGTCTATGTGAAAAAGCAATTCCTCTTTTATGGGTCTCAGGTGTTTCAAATGATGAAATTCAACTGGATGATCGCTAAAGACCTTTCGTCTATGGCAGATGCTAGTGATGTTCAGTATATGTCTGCTTTTCCCCTGCTTTGGGGCCCACAAGAACACTTCCCTCCTTTCTTAAAGTTCGTAATTTGCTTTGACCAATGAAACGACTGATGATATATGTCACTTCTGTGTGGAAGCCTATAAGAGCTTGTGATCAATTATCTGTTTTGCCTTTTCCTGCTGCAGCTACCAGTAACATTTATGATGGTGGAGTCTCCATCACCCTGCACGTTTGTGTGGAAATGACATGAAGCAGAGAACCCTGTGAACACAAAATGGGCAAGTAGTGAAACGAGGAAATGCACCTTGTTCTTTTTTAAGCCACTGACAGCTGGGGTTTTGTTGCTCTTTATAGCATAAACCAGCCCTTCCTGACAGATACAAATGTTGGTAGCAGAAACAGAGCTCAGTAACAAAAACAAACAAACAAACAAACAAAAGCAACAACAAGAAAACAATCCCCTATGATAAATAACATTGGCTTTAAAGTTCAGTAATATTTGGAAGAGCAAACTATGTAAGACTGGGAAGATGAGGATATATTGACAAAACATTTGCCAAATGGCTCTTCTGTTATATATTGGAATGCATCTAATATACCTAATGAACTTGCAGCTTTAGAAGAGATTAGAAAGCAAAATTTTATTAGCAGGAGTTAGTTTCTTTTGGCAACGTTTAACAAGAAAAAAACGAGTTCAGAAAAAAAGAAGAGAGATCAGGGTCATTACAATGTTGGAAAAAGTAACTGCTTGGAAGATAAACAGTAAGGGATAAAATTGAGAGACTTTAAAAGACTCAGGTTCAAGTGAAACTGATCCTTGAAGTGGAAAGCCAATTAAGAATAAGCCTCCAACACCTATTGTTAAACTCTACAAATGGATACAGGTGTTTCAAAGCAAAGGTCAAATTAAGACTGTTAGGTTCAATAAATCTTTTACATTGGGAGTAACGACTCAGGGCAAAACAGTCTAAGAGAATAGCTCTCATTCTGAACTTCCTTGGCTTCAGTAACTGGCCATTAATTTGAGATATAAAAATGGAGGTATTTCTTGACTGGATTTTTGTTGTTGTTTTTTGGGGTGTTGATATTTTAAGAAAAATAAGAGAGAGACAAATATCATATGATTTTACTCATATGTGGAATTTAAGAAACAAAACAGATGAACATAGAGTAAGGGAAGGAAAAATAAAATAAGCTGAAAACAGGGAGGGAGACAAACCACAGAGACTCTTAACTCTAGGAAATAAACTAGAGGGGAGGTGGGTTGGGAGATGAGGTAACTGTGTGTTGGGCATTAAAGAGGGCACTTAAAGACATGAGCACTGGATGTTGTATGCAACTGATGAATCCTTAAATTCTACTTCTGAAACTAATAATATGCCATATGTTCATTAAATTGAATTTAAATAAAAAAATAAAAATGGAAGTATTAAATCCAATAAATAAAATATTTCTAGAAAATATGTCGTAAACAAAACTATTGTTAAGGTTTTTGGCACATGAAACTGACTAAGTAAGACTATTAAGTTTTTGAGATAGTTATATGGCTAATTGAAGCATGCCAGTGTGATTGTTAAGATTTAAAAGGAACCCTGAATTCCCAGCAATTTATGAAGAATAACCTGGTTAAGAAATCTGTTCTGTTCTTATGGAGTCTATATAGCATGCCACCGTATTCGGCAAATTCTATAGCGTGTAATCAATGACAATAGAGAAAAATGGGTTGGGAGGCCTTTCCCTGTGATCAGGAGCATCCCTCTTATATCTTGCTTTGCATAATGAAATGAAAATATTTCAAGTTTGTAGTTTTGGGGGTTAATCAAATGGAAAACACATAAAATTGCTCAATGAATATTTATTATTTCACATCCATGGACATAAAGACAATTTCTAGGCTGCTGATAATTAACCCCTGGGGGAAAATAACTGTTTAGAGGTTGGTTGTTTACCAAAGAATTTTTTAATTTTTATTTTTGTATTTCTTCAAAGACAATTTTAGAGAATATTTAGGTTCACAGCAAAATTAAGAGGAGGATGAGATTTCCTATATACCTCCTGTCCCTATATTTGGATAGCCTCCCTATTATCACTATCCCCCACTGGGGAGGTACATTTGTAAGAACTGATAAACATAATCACTCAAAGTGTATAGTTTACATTAGGATTCATTCTTGGTGTTGTATACTTTATGAGTCTAGAGAAATGTAAAATGACATACATCTATCACATATAGTATTTCGACTGCCCCAGAAGTTTTTTGTGCTCTGCCTATTCATTTTCCTCATCCCCAACAACCCCTGGAAATCACAAATCTTTTTACTGAAGTCATAGTTCTGCCTTTCAGAATGTCATATAGTTGGAATCATACAGCCATAGCCTTTTCAGATTGGCTTCCTCACTTAGTAATATGTGTTTCCCCCACATTTTAGTGGCTTAATTGCTCATTTCTTTATAGTGCTGAGTAATATTCCACTTTCTGAATGTATCACAGTTTATTTAACCATTTACTTACTGAAGGAAATCTTGGTTGTTTCCAAATTTGGGGGATTATAAATAACACTGGTATAAACATCCATGTGCAGGCCTTTGTATAGAAATAAATTTTTAACTCCTTTGGGTAAATATCAAGCAGCATGACTGCTGGATGGTATGGAAAGTTTGAGTGCTTTAGAGGGAATGGTATGAAAAGTTTGTTACTTTGTTTTTTAGATGGGGTAGGGGCAGCGAGAGAGAATCTTCAGCAGGCCCCATGCCCAGCATGGAGCCCAATTGGGGGACTTAATCTCACCACCATTAGATCATGACCTGGGCCATGATCTGATCATGACCTGGGTCAGCTGCTTAACTGATGGAGCCACTCAGGTGCCCCGAGAGTATGTTTAGTTTTTCAAGAAATCACACAACTGTCTTCCAAAGTGACTGTATCATTTTGCATTTCTCTACGAAATAAATGAGAGTCTTTGCTGCTGCACATCATCATCACCATGTGGTGTTATCAGAATCCTGGATTTTGGCCATATTAAAAGGTGTGTAGTGATATATTGCTTTAATTTGCAATTCCCTGATAACATGATGTAGAACATCTTTTCATATGCTATCTTCCATCTGTATATTTTCTCTGGTGAGGTTATCTATTAACGTGTGGCATATTTTAAAATTTTTTTATTTTGAGTTTTAAGAGGTTTTTTTGTATATTTTGGATAATAGTCTTTTATTATAGGTCTGTTGCAAATATTTTCTCCCAGTCTTTCCCTGGTCTTCTCTTTCTCTTGACATTGTCTTTCACATAGCGGAAGTTTGTAATTTTAAGGAAGTCGACTTATCAACTATTTCCTTCATGGGCCATGTCTTTGGTGTTGTATCTAAAAAATCATTGCCACCCAAGATCGTCTAAGCTTTTCCCTATGTTATCATCTTGGAATTTGTTTTATATTTTACACTTAGGTCTCTGTTCATTTTGAGTTAATTTTTGTGGGGTGTATAAGATCTGTGTCTAGATTTATTTACATGTCGATGTCCAGTTATTATAGCACAATCTGTTGAAAAGACTATTTTTCTCCATTGTTTTAGCTTTACTTCTTTGTCAAAGATTAATTGATTATATTTATGTGGATATGTTACTGGGTTTTTTATTCTGTTCCATTTATCTTTTGTCTATTCTTTTAGCAATACCATATTGTCTTGGTTACTATAGCTTTATAGTAAGTTTTGAAGTTATGTCAGTCCCCTAACTTGTTTTCTGGCAATATTGTGTTGGTTCTTTTGAGTCTTTGTCTCACCATATAAACTTTAAAATCATTTTGTCTGTAACCACAAAATAACTTGATGAGATTTTTAAAAATTTTTATTAAAGATTTTATTTATTTATTTGACATAGAGAGAGATAACAAGTAGGCAGAGAGAGAGGAGGAAGCAGGCTCCCGGATCCCTGCTAAGCAGAGACCCTGATGCGGGCCTTGATCTCAGGACCCCGAGATCATGACCTGAGCCAAAGGCAGAGGCTTAACCCACTGAGCCACCCAGGCACCCACTTGCTGAGATTTTGACTGGGATTGTGTTCACTCTATAAATCAGTTTAAGAAGAACTGACATCTAGACATATGGAGTATCTCTCCATTTATTTAGTTCTTTGATTTGATTTATCAGAGTTTGAAATTTTCCTCATATAACGTACTGCATGGAGCACTGGGTGTGGGGCATAAACAATGAATCTTGGAACACTGAAAATTAATTAATTAAAAAATTTTTCCCTCATATATATCTAGCACAAATTTTGTTAGATTTATACTTAAGTATTTCATTTGGGGAGTGCTAATATATAGTATTTTGGTTTTATTTTCAAATAAAAAATGGCTGACTTTTGCATATTAACCATGCATCTTACCTCCTTGCTATAATTGCTTTTTAGTTCTAGGACATTTGTTGTTGATTCTTGCAGATTTTCTACATAGATAATCATGTCATCTGTGAATAAAGATGTTTTTATATTTTCCTTCCCAATCTGTGTACCTTTTGTATTTCCTTTTCTTGTCTTGTTTCATTAGCTAGTACTTTTAGTATAATGTTCAAAGAATTGGTTAGAGCAAAAATTGTTTTAAATATTTTATTTCTTTATTGAGAGAGAGAGAGTGTGTGAGTAAGAAAGAGACAGCATGAGAGGGGAGAAGGTCAAAGGGAGAAGCAGACTCCCCATGGAGCTGGGACCCCAAGCGGGACTCAATCCTGGGACTCCAGGATCATGACCTGAGCTGAAGGCAGTGGCGTAACCAACTGAGCCACCCAGGCACCCCTAGAGCAAAAATTTTTGCCTTGTTTCTGACCTTAGTGGGGATGCTTTGAGTCCTTAGAGAGTTTAATAAAAATATACTTCTGACAAAGTACAGATAGTTAATTCAGTACTAACCAGTAGAAATTCTAGGTTTTCTTAGAATTAATGACTTTTCCTTTCATGGAATTTTCTTGATCCCAAATCCTATAAATAGTACTTGCATTTCAAGTAAAGCTGAGTGGGTACTTTGGACTAATTATCCCACTTAAAACAACTAGGATAGCTGATTAAAGTAAAAAAAAAAAATCATCTGCTCAAGGGATTTGGAAGCTAACAAGATAGGATAAAAATACTGTGCTAAAATTTGGGATAGTATGGAAGATTTAGAGGTGGGTAGGCATATGGAGCCATTCTACTTTTATGGCAAGACTGGCAAATTATGATTTATAGGCCATATCCAGCCCACTTCCTATTTTTGTATATAAAGTTTTGTTAGAAAATAGACCCACCTATTTATTTACATTTTGCCTGTGGTTACTTTCATGCTGTAACAGCAGTGTTCTATGAGTACATCAGAGACATTATGTTTTGCAGAACTTAAAATACTTACAATTGTTCATTAAGGTATTGGATGATTCCAGATGATGCAATGGAGAGTCTGAGATGCTGAATGGGACTTTGAAATACCTTTTATGGTTAAAGAGATAAAGTTTAGGAGCACCTGGGTGGCTCAGTAGTTGGGCCTCGGCCTTCATCTCAGGTCAGGATCCCGGAGTCTCGGGATTGAGCCCTGCATTGAGCTGCTTGCTCCACGGGAAGCCTGCTTCTCCCTCTCTCTAAAAACAAAATCTTTTTTAAAAAAAGAGATGAAGTTTAAAGTCAAGAACCCACTGATGGGTAGGAAGGACATCTTATTTCTAAGATTGGATTAGATTCTAAGCTTCTAAGATTGGATGATCTCAAATTGCTAGTGTCAATAAACCGCCAGCAGAAGCAAATGGAAATCCCTCCTGGTGAAAGACTGGGGGCGCCTGGGTGGCTCAGTCGGTTAGACTGCCTTCGGCTCAGATCATGATCCTGGAGACCCAGGATCAAGCCCCACATCGGACTCCCTGCTTGGTGGGAAACCTGCTTCTCTCTCTCTCATTCCCCCTGCTTGTGTTCCCTCTCTAGCTGTGTTTCCCTCTGTCAAATAAAGAAAATCCTTAAAAAAAGACTATTTCTTCAAACACTTGTTTAAATACAATGGCCAGAGAAAAATAAAGAATAACCAGGTATAAAAGAAGAAAAGACTACATGAATAAAAATCAGCAAAAACAATATATAATAGAAACACACCAAAATGAGCTCTGGAGACACTTCAAAATCCATTTGAGACTTGATATTAGAGGAAATATTTAATATCAATAATTCCTCAGATTTCCTTAAAAGTTTTTTTTTAAACCAACTACTTGGATGGTTGGCATATGGATAATAAAAATTGGTGTTTCTTGATAGCATTTTAATGCACTGAATCATTGTTTATGTCATGTCTATTCATCTCTCTCTGTCCTATTCCTGTATTCTCAAAAGCACAGAATGTATATACTGTACAAACTGATTGATGTAAACCAAGAATACTGCTCTCTCTAAACCACTTATTGAAATACCATCAAGTGTCCTGTCTCCAAAATATAATGGGGTTTTTGTAACTTCCAATGCCTAACGAAATAACTTAAATTTCTGATGGTCTGATAAGATCAATCATTCATTTTAAATAGGCAATCAAAACTGAAAGCTTACTCACATGAAACAAATGCAGCTAAGTAAAGTTAAGCTGGAGCATAAATAAAATTTCCTAAAAGAAACATCAGTTCTGTTTGACAAGAGAAAAACGAGATTGTCTAAAATCACAGTGTAGAACCAAATTATTATTATTCTTTTTAAAAGATTTTTATTTATTTGACAGACAGAAACACAGCCAGAGAGGGAACACAAGCAGGGGGAGTGAGAGAGGGAGAAGCAGGCTTCCGGCCGAGCAGGGAGCCCGATGTGGGACTCGATCCCCGGTCTCTGGGATCATGACCCGAGCTGAAGGCAGTCGCTTAACCAACTGAGCCACCCAGGCACCCCAGAACCGAATTATTTTAAAGTGGTCCAAACTACTTTTAAATTTTTTAAAGGCAAGTGAAATTGAACAGAACCAAATATATCTCTCAAATGATGCTAATATTGGGAACTTGGCATAGATGGGTATCTGGCAGGTAACAGCCAAATCCATAGCCACTCAGCAAGGTAGAGAAGTCCAAGCAGGTGAATTGAAGCTCAGGGGACATCAGCCTTAAGTCAGTAATGCTATCCCACATTAAGGGAGACACTTTGCATGCATGTAGCATATCATTGCAAATTTTCTGTATTCTATGTGTTCTGTCTCTCGGTTGGCACAGCAATAGCTCTGACCTTTTAAGTCATTCTTTACTGAGCCAGAAAAATGAAAGGCCAGTCAAATCTTTGAGGAGGAATGGAGAGGAAGGCAAAAGCTTTTCAGGTGTAGCCCTCTTCCTTCTCTGACAACAGACATCTTTTCAGCCCTAATGAACAACTTGGGCAATTTCTAAATCTATAAAAAGTTGGTAGTTGCCAAGTACTTTCCCTCTTTATCTGATTAAGACTTTATTTAAAGAGGTTTTGGAATATAGAAATGAAAACTAATTGTTATGCTCTCAACTACCAAATCATCTTAGACTAATGTGGAATGTCCTGATAATTTGGTCCCGGCCTGTAATTTTAAATGCATCCTGCACTAGTTTTGGGACTTCTTCCCAAAATGTATTTTTTTTAGTCTCTTCTGAGAGAGAGATCTAAATTCTCCTTGTTATTGACTTAAGTAGTAACCTCCTTATGTTTTAACTGATCCTTTTGCTTCATACCTGGAATGGTAAATATCATGATCATGCTGGTATCACTTTGCTGATCATATCACTTCAGTGTGCTTTGATTTTTGGGTTTCCGTGCACCTTCTGATTAATTTTTAACTATGTAGCTGTTCCTTTTATTATTTATAATGGAGAGAATTTTATACCCTTAACATAGGTATTACTGCCGCATGTGAGAGACAGTAGAGTGCTTAAGTGCTTGAATTCTAGAATGAAACTTCCTAGGTTCAAAATTCAGCACGACCACTTATTAACTGTGATCTCAGGCAATCTCTTTTAGTCAGTTGCTGGGTAGTTACTTTCCAGTTTTTTATCACCAAGAAAAAAATCTGCTTGGAACATTTGCATAAGATTTGATTTCCATTTATCTTCATTATATATCTAATAGAATTTCTGGGTCCTTTGGTAAGCATTTGTTTGACCTTTAAGTAACTGCTAAACTCTTTCCAAAAGTGGCTGTATATTTTATATCCTCACTATCGAGGTACTAAGGTTCTAGTTTCTCTGCATCATCACCAACAATTGTTATTGTTGGTCTTTCATTGTAGATATTTTAATAGGTTTGCGGTGATATCTAATTGTGGTGTTAATTTGCATTTCCTGAGAAATGACAGGTATCTTTTCAGATACTTATAGAAGTAGTTTGTATATCTTTTTTGGTATACTGATATGTCTATTCAAATAATTTGCCCATTTGTAATTTTTGCAATTCTTATTTAGTTTTAAGAATTATTTATAGGGCACCTGGGTGGCTCAGCTGGTTAAGCGACTGCCTTCGGCTCAGGTCATGATACCGGAGACCCGGGATCGAGTCCCACATCAGGCTCCCTGCTCAGCAGGAAGCCTGCTTCTCTCCCTCTCACTCCCTCTGCTTGTGTTCCTCTCTCGCTGAGTTTCTCTCTGTCAAATAAATAAATAAAATCTTTTAAAAAGAAAAGAATTATTTATATATTCTAGATGTAAGACCTTTATTTATTATATCAGTGCTTGGCAATTTTATTCTGTGAAAAATCAGAGGGTAAATATTTTTGGCCTTATTGGATCTATGGCTCCCACTGCAACAACTCACCTTTGCCACTGTAGCATGTAAGCAACCATAGAAAATATGTTAACATAATATAACTGTGTTCTTATAGAACTTTAGTCATATAAAAATAAGCTGGCCTAGGGTACCTGGGTGGCTCAGTTGTTAAATGTACAACTATTGATTTTGGCTCAGGTTTTGATCTCAGGGTCATGAGATTGAGCCCTGTGTTGGGCTCCCTGCTGAGCGTGGAGCCTGTTTAAGATTAAATAAATAAATACAAAATAAATAAATAAATATTTAAAAAAATAAAAATAAGCTGGTCTATGGGCTGTAGTTTAGTTAGTTTACTGACCCTTAAGTTACATGACTTGTAAAAGCGTTCTTGAGTGAGATGGTTGGGAGCTATGCAAATATTGTTTCTCTTTTTGGTTTCACCAACTAATTTTAACATCTCCCTGCGGATCTTCCTTCCAGCAATTATTACTATACCATTCTAATGGTGATTTTCTATTTCCTGCATTTCTTCTGTATTTATTACTTGGAATTCTTCTATAAAAAATGATTTGTTCCTTCTCTTTTAGTTATTTAATAATTTATTCATATGAGTATGATTTCACATGTATTTGTTTCATTTGGTGGTTATAAACTGATAATTTTAGTATTTATTTTGTTCAAATTATTTCATTTAGGAGCTCTTTCAGAGCTGTGTCCCTTTGGTTCCTATGTTCTTTTGATCTGCCCCCATCTCTTGTGTTCTGAGCACTTCTTCACTTCCAGGAACGCCAAGATTCAGGCTCATGTTGTATTTTTCCTACTTTAGCCCTTGATATGGTCATTTTTTAAAAAACAATTTATTTTATTTTATTTTTCCACTGGGTGTGGTACATAAACAATGCGTCTTGGAACACTGGAAAAATAAAATCAAATGAATCGACCATTTCTTCAATGAGCCCTGTTCTTTGTTTGTATTGTTCTTGTTGTTTACTGGAAAATGGTATTATAGAAACTAAGATGTGTGTTAGGCAGACTCCTGGAATTTCACTGTTTTTCTAAGGCTCCTTTGTGGATAGAACTATATATTTAGATGTGCACTAACCCATGTGTACAAACACATTGCTTCATTTATTTACCTATGTACCTTTATGTATGTATGTATGTATATATTATTTATAATAAAATACACATTCATTCCACTGATAGCTCAGGCTCTAATATGGTACCACATACTCACTCTAGCTCTTCCTGCTTGTTGTTTGTAGGTTTCTTTTTTTAGAAAAAAAAGATTTTACTTATTTATTTGACAGAGAGAGAGAGAGAGAGAGAGAGAGAGAGCGCGCCAGAGAGTACAAGCAGGGGGAGTAGCAGAGGAGAAGAAGCAGTAGGCTCCCCACTGAGCAGGGAGCCCAATGTGGGGTTCAATCAATCCTACTTAACCAACTGAGCCTCCCAGGCACCCCTATTTTTAGATTCTTTAGCTGACAGTGAGAAATTCAGCCTTCACTATCTACTGTATATTTACTTATGTATTCCAATTGTGTATGTGTAAATTAGTTTCATAATTGTCCTCTCATGCCATCTCTGAGAAACAACTTTACCAACTAAAGTACAAGATTCATGTACACTTTATGTTGATTAATTGAATTTAAATAAAAAAATGATTCATATACACATATTTTGTTTAAATTTAGCCTTATATTATTCAAACAAAAACTATTTTGCAAAGATACCTAGGTCAGCTCCTTTATCCCACTCATTTCAGTGAAATTATGTCATGCATTTGTAATACGGGTGGACTCATTTGTCATAATCTGCATTCCATCCTGGTTTCTCTCTGACATCTGATTGACTTTTTTTTAGGTTTGCATACATCAAAGTTTACTCTTTGTGGTGTATGGTTCCAAGTTTCTGTTGACTGCTTCATTTTCTGACTTTGTGCCATAGTTTCCTGTTTCTCTGCATGTCAAGTCGTTTTTGATTTAAAAAATTGGCTATTGTAGATTATACACTGTAATGACAATGGAATTTGTTCATCTGAAGATTTCTATTTACTTACTCTACCAAGCACTGAACTTGAATGGACTCAAGATTCAAAATCTTTATCCCAGTGATGTACAACAACCGACATCATTACTTAGATTTTTTGACTTCTAGCTGCTGGATGTGTGGCCCTCTTTGTGTAATTTTGTGGTTAAAAAAACATTGGGCAGATTTGTTCCAAGATTTTTTCTCACTTTGTGTTCCTTTGGTTTTACACGTTTCTGCCTAATTTTTCAGTTGTTCTTCCAGTCTTGATTTCTCCCTTCTAACATGGCAAGTCATTGGGGCCTCTATTTTGTATCATTTAAGCTGTGTGTGTGTTAAAGAATGTATTACATCAAAATCACAGCAAAGCCTCAAATGTGATTTTGAAGAGGTCTGTATATGAAGATAAGTTCCCACTGTCTAGATTTTGCCTGATTTTTTTTAACAGATTTCCTAGGGTTATCTACATGTCTATATGCCTAATTTTAAGATTAGTCTAGAGATTTGGGCAAGTTTTGTATTCACAGTTTGGACATTGGACATTAGCCTTTTTATAGCTCTCTCCCCATTAAATTTCCACTTTAAATTTCTAGCTACTCTGCTGATGGCAGTGCTGTAATCTGTTACCCTTGGCCAGGAGCTAAATTTTTCCACTACTAGAGTTTGGGAATTGAATAGTGCTTCCAGAAAAAGAATATACAGACTTGAAGATCTTTATGCAGTGGTCTTTCTCCAAACTTTTCAAATCATTTTTAACGTAATTTTTGTCCGAATGTTATAGTTATTATCTGCATGAGGAATTATATGATGGCTTATCCTGCCACTACTGCAAGTTTCCTTGTCTTTATTTTCTCTTACAAATATTAAAAAAATTATTATATTTTCTTCTATATTTGCCTTATTCTAATCCTCTTCATTCTTTCTTGCAGATCCAGGTGTTTATCTGGTATAATTTCTTCTCAGCTCTAGTCGCTTTTAGAACTTTTTTCTGCTGTGCTACTAGAGATGAATTCCCTCAGATTTTGTTGCTGTTGCTATCTTTATCTTTATTTTTAAAGAATATTTTCACTGGATTTTCTTTTTTGGTAGGCAAAATAATGCTTTCCCAAGGATGTCTATAACCTAATGCTTGGAACTCGTGAATAGTTATCTTGTATAGTAAAAAAAGACTTCAGATATAATTAGGTTAAGGATCTTAATGGAAGATTATACTGGATTATCCATATGGGTCAAATGTAATCATAAGAGACTTTGTAAAAGGAAGGTAGGAGGGTCAGAGGTTGGAAAATGCTATCCTGCTGGCTTTGAAGATAGAGAAAAAGACCATTGAACAATGCATACAAGATACTTTTGAAAGCTGGAGAAAACAAGGGAGTAAAACCTCTCGTAGAACCTCCAGAAATTGTTTAGCCTGGGTGACACCTTGATTTTAATCCACCGAAACCCATTTTGGACTCTCGACTTCCAGAACCGTATGACAACAAATTCATGTTATTTTAGCCACGAAGTTTGTTTTACTTACTTAATTTATTTTTTATTTAACTTCAATTTGTCAACATATACTGCATCATTAGTTTCAGATCTAGTATTCAATAATTTATCAGTTGCATATAACACCCAGTGCCATATAACATCACGTGCCACACTTAATGCTCATCAACCAATTACCCCATTCCCTTACCCACATCTCTCAGCCACCAAATTTGTGATAAGCAATAGGAAATTAAGACACAGGTTAACTTTTTTTAAATTTTTTAACGTTTTTTATTTTAATTTTATTTCACATTAAAGATACTCTTCTTATCATTGTTCCCCTCTATGTATTGTTTCTTTTTTTTGTCCCGGTTGTTAGTGGTTTTCCCTTTATCTTTCTATTATCACAGCTTCATTATGATTTGCTTAATGCAGCTTTCTTGGCATTTATGCTGCCTAGAGTTTGCTTAGCTTTTTGGATTTGGGGGTGATTTTTCAATTAATTTTTTAGCCATCATTTTTCAAAGACCTTTTCCTCCCTCTTCTGTCTTTTCCTCATTGTCTGATAGATCATGTAATATTGTTTTAGAAATTACTGAGGCTCTATTCCTTTTCTTCCTCTCTCAGGGCTTCAGTTGGGATAATTTTATTGCTTTCAACTTCTGGATCCTTTCTTCTTCATTGTCAAATCTATTGTTAATTACATTTAACGATTTTTTAATTTCAGATTTCATATTTTCAGTTCTCAGATTTCCATTTGCTTCTATTTGAAAACTCCATTATCATTTTGTAATTCACCATCTTGTTTTTATGTTCATATTTTCTTACAAATACATTAGCATATTTATAATATGCCCTTGTCTTTTAATGCCCTTGTCTACAAATTTCAACATCTGGATTATCTGTGTATCTGATTTCATTCTCCATTATCTTGTTTGTGAGGGGTCACATTTTCCTGCTTCTTTACATGTCTAAATATTTTATTTATATACTGAGAATTTTGGGGTATTTGCTCTATTTGATTCTGGAATCTGTTATTTCCCCCAAAGAATAAGAAATTCTGTTCATAGTAGGCAGTAAAATTACTAGCAAATCATGCTGATCATCTGAATACTTGGTTTTACGCTTTCTAGGGCTGGCCTAATTAAGTTTTGCCCTTCTCTGTTAGTCAGAGTACATAGTCCTGGGATATGACAAAGTGTAAGTCTTTCAGAGTTTCTAATGGAAACCTGGCCATTTATCAAACTCCTCTAAATTAGCAAGACTTGAATTCATAACTGTGTTTCATCAACTATTGGCAACTGCAAAAATGTCTACTCCATTCCTTCTACCTTTCCAGGAGTGCTTTCCTACTAGGTTGCTTGGAGTCTCACCCTATGTATGCAGTGTTGGCAGAGTATATAAGGATAATTTGTATATAAATTTTGGGTCACCTCCATGTGTAGGTCCCTCCATCCCAGAATTCTTCCCATCAATTTTCAAATGCTCTGGAAGCTTTAATTAGCAACGCTGTTGCACTTTGCTGGATTTATATCCTTTATTTTCAATGCAAACTAAGAATTGCATACATGGAAAAAGGCCAGTTAGAAGTAAATTTTACCTAGGAAATACTAAATGCTGGGACACTGATAAACAAAATAGACAATAGAAAAAAAATGCATATCCCGGCTTCAAATTATATAACAAAGCTACAGTAATTAAACCAGGGTAGTACTGGCATAAGGATAGACCTATTGACAAATGAAATAGAATTGAAAATCTGAAAATAAATCTATCCATCAATAAGCAATTTATTTTTGACAAGGGTGCCAAGACCATCCGATGGTGGAAGTGTGGTCCTTTCAACAAACAGTGCTGGAACAACTAGATAGACACATTCAAAAGCCCTTTAACCTTACTTCACATCTTGTATAAAAACTCAACATAGATGAAGTAACTAAATGTAAGAGTTAAAGCTACACAATTCTTGCAAGAAAACATAGGGATAAATCTTCTTGATCTGAACTTGAAAACATTTGTAGATATGATCCCCAAATCACAAGCAATAAAAGAAAAAACATAGGTGAATTAAACTTAATCAAAATTAAACCTTCTATGCATCAAATGACACTTTCAAGGGAGTAAATATCTATATATAATGTAACTCAACAACAAAGAGACCACTCAGTTTACAAAATGAGCAAAGGATATGAATAGACATTTCTCCAAAGAAGGTATATAAGTGGGTAACAAACATGTGAAAAGATGCTCAACATTATTAGTCATTAGGGAAATGCAAGTCAAAATCACAATGATATACTACTTCATACTAACTAGAATTTGTATAATCAAAACCACAGAAAATAATAAATGTTGATGAAAATCTAGAGGAATAGGCTGTCATGTGTTGGTGGTAGGAATATAAATTGGCATAGTTGCTGTGAAAAAGCTTGGTGGTTCCTAAAAAATTAACAAAATTACCATGTGGCCCATTACACACTCAGAATTGAAAGCAGGTATTCAAATTAATATTTGTACAAACATGTTATATAGATACACTATTCATAATAACTAAAAGGTAGAGACAACCCAAATGTCCATCAACTGATGAATGGATAAATAACACTGAGTATATCATAAAAAGAATAAAGAATGAAATTCTGTTACATGTTATAACAGAAGAGCCATGGAAACACTGTGTAAAAGAAGCTAGACACAAAAGCTGCATATGAATCCATTTATCTGAAATATCCAGTATCAACAAATTCCTAAAAAACAAAAACAGAAACAACAACAACAGAAAAACCAGATTCATGGTAGCCAGGTGTTGGGGAAAGGGGGAAATAGAAAACAACTATTTAATGGATAAGGGGCTTCCTTTTGGGTTGATGACAATGTTCTGAAAATAGGTAGTAGTTATTGCTGCACAACATTATGAATTTGCTAAATGTCACTGAGCTGTTCACCTTAAAATGGTTTATATGGTAGACGTTGTTATGTATAATTTGCCACAGTAATAGAACTTAAAGCAGAAAATAGTAGATCTCATTTAATATGCTTGTGGTCTTTAAATATTCATATTCCAGAGCTCATATTTGTTACTAATGGTAGAGTTAGTTCTATAGCTAACACTGCATTATTGAAAATGGGACATGACTAACACCATTGTAATCTGTGTTTGTTACCCCTTTTATGCAACTACATTTCAAGTGCTAATTCTTTCTTATATTGGTTGGTTATTGTGGATTCCTCCACCGGGGAGCTCTTAAGACAGTTTTGAGTTATGGATAATACATTTCCTCACTTATTATTTATGACTACTTTTCATCCAGATCCTAGTGTCTGATGCAATATCTCTTTTGGGGGTCACCAACTATGCTGGTAGTCCTCTTGAGCATAACCCATTTCAAAATGACCCAGTTTTGTTTACTCCCAGAGGACCTATAACTGTTTCATGGTAAATGTGTACTTTTGCCCCATTACTGGTGGAGGTGAATCTCTCTACACTTTCCCCATGTCTCTCTGTACTCGGTACCACAGGTTTATTAAGCCAAAACATATGTGCCTTTAGTCTATTTCAAAAGTTATGGGTTTTTTTTGCCCTCCTTTATATAACTTGGGAATGGGTGCTTTCTGTTGGCAGGCCAAATTTAAAGATATAAACATTTCATAATATCTTAGGATGTTTGGGTGTATCATCTTATTGGATTTAAACATGTGAGGCTAACTTAACTCCTATTTTGTTTTTCTCTTGACTTTCAAGTCTTTGCTGAAACTCTGAGCCCATAGAAACAGTCATATTTAGCACCCTGTTCTGTTGATTAAAAACCATTCTAGATATTTCTTTTCTCCCCAAATTTTGTTTTCTTCTTGTTATGCATATCCATTTAGATTTTGCTCAGCTTCTCTCATCTTAACATTTTCACACTCATCATTCTTCTTAGCAACCTAAGGATCTTCCTTAAGATCTCCTTTTCCATCAGATCACAAAGTATTGTAAATACCAATTTTATCTTATATAATTTTTTTCCCTCTGGCAATTTTCTCACCACTTTTTTTTAATAGAAAAGAATACCTTCTGATGCACCTGAGTGGCTCAGTTGGTTAAGTGTCCAACTGGTGATTTCAGCTGAGGTCATGATCTCATGGGTCCTGATTGAGCCCTGCATCAGGTTTCCCACTCAGCAGGGAATCTGCTTAAAATTCTCTCTCTCTCAAATAAATAAATCTCTTTAAGAAAGGGAAAAAAAGAAAATAATAGCTTCTGGGAAAATTATGACTAAGAAGGCTGACTGTTCCTTTAGGAAATAATATGTCCCATTTTCTCTGGTAATTGGCTGCTTCTATTTCATAAATGCAGGCATACCTCATTTTGTGTTTAGCAGATATTGTACTTTTCACAAATTGAAGGTTTGTGGCAACCTTGCATCAAACAAGCCTATCGGCACCATTTTCCCAACAGCATTTGCTCACTTTTTGTGTCTGTCACATTTTGGTAATTCTCACAATATTTCAAACTTTTTCATTAGTAGTATATTTGTTATGGTGATTTATAGTGATCAGTGATTATAACTGAAAACTCAGATGGTGGTTGGCATATTTTAGCAATAAGTTTTTTTTAATTAAGGTAATGTGCATTGTTTTTTAGACATAATGCTGTTGCACACTTAATATATTACAGTATAGTGTAAACCTTAATTTTATATGCACTAGAAAACAAAAAAGTCATTTGATTCACTTTGTCGCAATGTTTGTTGTATATTGCAATGGTCTGGAATTTAATGCACACTAATTCTGAGGTATGCCTGCACCTTCTCTGACAAATGAAGAACAGTTGATAAAGTTATCATGTACCATACAATAACTTGCCATTCTAGGAGTAAAGCTTATTTTTAATATTCTAGTCTTTGTTTCCCTCCTGTCTTACTATCACCTAATACTAAATTGCTGTAAAACACTCCTTAAACATTGCTGTTTGTTTTGTGCTTTGAAGAAAGAATCAGGGTGAGAACTGACAATGTGATTTGCTTCACGCTGCATAGGAAATTCACTAATTGAGCCAACATGAGGTGTGCTGTTACTCTCAGTAAGTGCCATTATCCAAGCTAAATTACATTACCTGTGAGGTCTGAATAAAAACCAAACATTGTCTAGGAGTTCTTTGGAACTCTTTTCTAACGTGAAAAAACAAACATACAAACAAACAAACAAATAGGGTTCCTTCCATTCAACTTTGCTTATTTCTTTTGGACCAAGTTATCACAGTCAACCTCAGGATCTACTTTGCATTTCTGAAATGTGATTCGTAGAATTGTTTGTGTCTCTGGAATAAACTGCTTAATTTGGTTCAAAAGAGAGAAAAGTCTGTAAAATCATTAATGAACTATTGTGTAATTATGTACGCTATTACAATGTAATGGATGTGATGAATAGAGAAAGCTATAACCTTAGATATCCTATGTAACACATTCTCACATTTAATGGGAATAGTAAAATTTATGGAGGTTAACAGCAAACCTGTCCTTCCCTGCACACACACAAAAGCCAAGTAAAAGAGAGGATAGAAACAGCGGCAGTTTCACAGGTCCAAGTGACTGAGCGTGCCTTAGGCATTTTGCTGATCTTTAATACCATCAGTCAAATAAATCTTTAAGCTTCATGACTGGACTGTACAATAAGCTTTGGTTTCATTTGAAGATTCTCCCAGATTCCTTCCACCACTGTGAACTGCTGTATTACACACCAACAACACGAAAGATAAAATGACACATTTCAGAGAGTTGTGGAGGGTTAAATATTGCTCAACCTTGATTCATCTTATGAAATGGTGGCCATACCCCACTGCACATCAGTATTATCTGAGGATATTTAAAAATTATATATGCCTATGCTTATCCTTGTTGTTAGGATTAATTTTGGCCAGGGTGGAGGGAGAGGGTTGGATGAAGATACTACCACTTTAGTACAAACTCTGTATGTTTGATGTGATAAAACAGACCTAGGAAGGGAGGTTATAAAGCAAAGGTCACTCCAGTGAGGAACAGGGGTAACTAAAACTCCTGACTATAATTCCTAGGCCTGTGCCTCTCACTTTTTTTCATACCATATCCTTTTCTGAAAAACATTAGAAATTAAAATTATCATTTATTATTTGATATCTCAAAATGAATTAAATACTGTGAAGACCAATTAATCAAATGAGTGTAATTTGAATGGAAAAACCATTTTGATACTGAAACATATTTATTATTGCTTTGAAAATATAATATGAATCTCTATTTAGGCTCTTTTCTTCTTGCTGCAAGCTTTACTAACCTAGATGATGTAAAAAGTTTATTTTGAAAATAAATCTTGCTAATGTACATTTCTCTCTCTCTCTCTTCCTCTTTTTCTCCTGACAAAAGTACAGAGGATGAGTTAATTATACTTCTCAGTTTATGGTAAATATTCATTATTGGTCCAGTCAAAGCCTTTTCAAGTTATTTGTATGTATTATTCCTTTTTATTATGACTCATAATTTTTACTGTTGCCTGTAAGCAACTACTGATTAAAGTATGTTTTATGTGAATGTGTTCAGCTATCTTTTAATTTTGTATATATTGTCTAGAGATTCTTAATTTTGAATCAATCAACTTTATCAATTTTTTTTACCTCATAATTACACTTTTGAGGTTGTATTTAAGAAGACCTTCCCTGCTACTAGGTCACAAAGATATTATTTAAGTTTTTTTATGTTAAATACACAGTTAATTTTTATATTAAGATCTTCAGTAGATGCACCTTTATATTACATGTTAAACAGAAATTTAGTTTCATTTAGTTTAATGAACCAGTTTTTCCAAAACCATCTATTAAAAATACATCTTTTGCCCACTGATTCATAGCGTTCCCTTTAAGTTTGCATGTGCACGTGCATACACACACACACACACACACACACACACACATCACTTCAAATCATATTACATTACTTTGCCTCAGCGTGTTCAATTCTTCTCCACTGGTAGCTTTTCTCCCTTTGGTCAATACCACATGGGCTTTGGGTATGTCTTCCTTCATTAGACTTAATTTTAAAGGTTGAGATGAAAATCTTTATTCTTCATATAAATTTTGTCATAAGTTAATCATGTTCCTCAAAAAACAAAAATCCAGCTGAAATTGTAAAGTGTATTTCCTTCAATTTTCAGATCAATTATAGATATTGTGATCCTTATAATATCAAGTCATCCCATGCAAGACCATGTATTACCTCCTTTTTAAAATTTAGATCATTTTCTGTGTCCTTTACTATTGTAGTGAAGCTTTTGTCAGAGAGGTTTTTTAAAAAATATTTTTAACTCCTAAATACTGCTTTTATTATTATTGTAATAATATTTTGTTTAGACTGTAGTATCTACTTGCTTATTTATGGTATAAAATATTATATATTTTGTAGGATCCTCTGAAAATTGGCAACCTTTGTATCATGCCTTTATTAGTTCTAACAATTCTTCATTAATTCTATGTTCTTTTCAGATTTATTTCCATAATGTATAAGCACTGCTTTTCTCAAAGATGATATGCCTGTTACCATTCTCCATCAACCTTTCTCATTCATGGAGCAGAACATTATATTTGTAAACATTTTATTTTTTAATTACTCAAATAGGTTTCTTGAGCATTTCTTTATACTCTAGAAACTGAAGAATACAGAATTGTGAGCCTGTCCAACATTGCTTCTGCCCTATATGGAGCATATAGCCTAGCTGGGAAGATAGACAATCAGGCAAGCAATTATATTAAAATAGGTTTTATCATAAAGTAAATGCAATTGCTACTAGAGCATATTTCAAGGGCAAGTAACCTCGTTTAAGTGATCTGGGAAGGATTCTTGAAAAGAGTGTTTAAGCGAATATGTGAAGAATTCATAGTTAATCATCTAAACATAGGTAGAGGGAAAGAGTATTCTATGCAATATAAATTTGCTGGGGCAATATAACTTCCATAAGATTTACAGTAACTGAAAGAATTTTATTATGTCAACAGTACAGGCTGTGAAAGAATGTTTGCACAAGATGAAACTGATGTGTTAGGAAGGGGCCAGCTCATAAAATGCTTAGCAAGGACTTTTATATCAAGAAAAATGGAGAGCTACTGAAATGCCTTTGGCAAATAATTGACATAATTTGATTTATAATCAAATATTGGAATTATTTACATTTAGAGGTAACATACATAATGTGGGCCTGTAGCAACTCCCCTTTCTACAATAATTTCTTAATTAAGAATGTAAGGATTACAAAAAAAAGAAGAATGTAAGGGTTATGGCATGGCATTTTCTCTAGGCCAATTTAACAGAATAATTAAACAATATAGAAATGTTATTATACCGTAAAATAAGATGAATGGATGCAGAGTGTTTTCAGGTTTAGTTAATCCAGTAGCTTATCAACTTCAGTGTTCTATATTAGCTTCTCTGCAATTTTCTTGTTTCTAAATTTACAGGATGGATGAATCTCATGTGATATTGTCCAAATTAGGGAATTTCTCCTCAATAAGTTTCTTTTATATCATGGAAGAAAATCAGTTGAAAAGGTTTTTTGGAGACATTGCCTTATATCACATTGGTTAGTGTTGGATCACTTGCCCATTCACAGAATGACCAATCATGAATGACTGTGACTGTCTTAGACTAATGAGACTTCAATCCTTGGGACTAGGGAGGAAGCGAGGTTATCTCATCTAAATATAAAAATCAGAGCCCTATCAATGATAAAGAAAGGAGATGAGGGTGGATTTTGGGTAGGCAACCTGGAGTGTGTGCTATGCTATACCACAGCCCAAAGCCCTATGTAGTATAGCCCATCCTATTCTTTTGTCCTGACTTCCTCCCTCACCCATCTATACTGGTAATCACTCTTCTACTTCAGAATCTTTACACTACACTTTTGTCTGGGATGTGGAGGAAAAAGACTGTGGGTAAGTAACCAAGTAACTTTGGGCAAGTAATTGTCTGCAAAACACCATTGTCACATCCTTTATTTTATCATCCGAACAAGTTAACTGAGGTAGAAATGGGAAACTCAAGTTGGGTCCACTTTATCTTGCCCTTATTAAAACTCCTCACTAATGACCTTGCTCACATTCTCTCTCATGCTTATCTACTATAGCGGTAGAATATTTTTTATATATTTTAATGCATTCTCACATAGTCATTCAGCTGATTTCTTACGCAAGATCCATAAGGTAGGCGGAAGAGCCCAGAGAGGTAGAATGACCTATCTAGAGTCATCCAAATGACTCTTGGATCAAAAAATTATTTCACACAGCTATGACTCTTTAGGCATTGGTCTATAGATTCCTTTAATTGACAATTCACTATTAACTATGATCATAATCTCATTTTTTTCATTTGAGAAACATTGTATTTGGTAATAACAAGGTATAATTTAGACAAAAAAAGCTGAAAGAAATTGTAGAAAGAGAATGAATTTAGTTGAGAGGGAAATATAAGCCAAATCATGCCCAGTGTCAGTACTTAGGCAGTAGGAAATCTGAACCTACAGCCCAGTTAAGCCAGTTATTTGCATAAACCTCAGCAGGAAACTCCAGAATGGCTTTGCACCTGCTCCAAAATGCTGGCAAATGAAGTGTTTTGAAACAGGCAAACCAGGGTGCACTGGAATTAGGCTTCAGAGGATCCTCATGCCTATATGGTTTGCAGGATAATGGCAGTAAGCCCAGATGCTCTGCATACTGTGTTGCTTATACCATACAAGATGGCTGTGGACTCTGACATTCAAATATCCATTGCAATATCAATTTCCATTGTCCATATCTCCACCTAAAAGAAGAAAGCTGGCAAAAACAAAGCCATTCCCTCCTAACTAAAATCGAACTAAAATCTGATTGAAATGACCATTATCATTATCATGAATTATGTGCTTTTGTTTACTTGATTATTGCTTGATGTATCATAATATGTTTATATGATCAGTTCTGAGAAGTTATTTTAATTCAAACACATGATCTGAAAATGAACTAATTTTCTTTGTTTAAATATTTGCTTAAATGTTTATGTTTGTTTGTGCAGGTGTTTTGTATTTTGTACTTTCTATGTAGAAAATAATTTTTGCTGTTTTATGTTTTTTATCTAGATGAAAGCATGTCTAATAGTACATTTATAGGGCTATAAGTCAGCCTAATTGGAAAGGTGCAATCAACATTATGAGTCTTATGTTCAGCTTCTTATGTGCTTACCAGTGTAGCATCCAGTAACTCCCTCAAGCCTCATACGCAAATCCTATTTCCATCCCTATACTTATTGTCATCATTATATCTGGGTTAAAATACAGCTTGCTGTTTTCCTTTATCATTGGAGTAAATGCTTTGAATGACCTATTTTATTATTTAAGAGAATTCCTTTTTTTTTCTAAAATTCAATTATTGGAAACTAAAATTTTGAGGGACGGACTACTTAAAATGAAAATATTCAGTGTAACAGAATAGAGTCTATAATAGACCCAGGATTGAGTTTGACCTTAGGCAAGTTATTAAATTGCTCTAAGTTCTAGTTTATTCATAAATAACATGAAGATTTTAATACTGCTTTAAAAGATTTTAATGATTGAATACTTAATGAAGCATAATGGAACACTTCTAAAGAATTACCCTGATATAAAAACCCAGACAAGGACACTACAAGAAAAGGAAACTACAGGCCAATATACTTGAAGAGCATAGATGCAAACATCCTCTACAAGTTATTAACAAACTGAATTCAACAATATATTAAAAAGACCATTCACCATAATTACCTTGGATTAATTCCAGAAAGGCAAGATGGTTCAACATCTCTAATGTGATACACCACATTAAAAAAAATGAAGGATAAAAATCACAGGAGTGTCTTAATAGTTGCAGAAAAAGTATTTGACAAAATTAAACATCCACTCATGATAAAAACTGTAAACAAAGTGGATATAGAGGCAATGTACCAAACCATAATAAAGTCTGTATATGACAAACCCACAGCTAACAGCATACTCAATGTAAAAAGCTGAAAGTTTTTCTTCTAAGATCAGGAACAAGGCAAGTATGCCCACTCTCGCCACTTTCATTCCTATAGTGCTGACAGTCCTAGCCAGAGAAATTTGGTAAGAAAAAATAAATAAAAGGAATTCAAATCAAAATGGAAGAAGTAAGTGTCTCTGTTTGCACGTGGCATAATACTATGCATAGAAAAAATAAAAGACTCCACCAAAATATGGCTAAAATAAATAAACAAATTCAGTTGAATCACAGGATATGAAATCAATATACAAAAGTCAGCTGTATTTTATACACTAATAATGAACTATCAGAAACAGAAATTAAGAAAACAATCCCACTTATAACTACATCACAATAATAAAATACCTAAGAATAAAATGAATCAAGAAGGTGAAAGATCTTGTGCTGAAAACTATTGATGAAATTGAACTATTTAACTATTGAAATGGATGAAAGAAATTGAAGAGGTCACAAAAATTGTAAAGTTATTTCATGCTCATGGATTGGAGGAATAGTGCCAAAATGTCCAACTTCTCAAAGCAGTATGCAGATTCAGTGCAATCCTTATCAAAATTCCAATGGTAATTTTCACAGAAATAGAACAAAAATGGAGCCACAAAATACCCGAACTAGATAAAGCAATCTTGAGAAAGAGGAACATAGCTGGAGGCATAATGTTTCCTGATTTCAAATTGTATCATAAAGCTACAGTAATCGAAACAATATGATATTTGCAAAAACAAAAACAAAAACAAACAGCTGAAGAGATCAATGGAATAGAATAGTGAGCCCAGAAATAAACTTATGCATATATGGTCAATTAATTTATGGCAATGGAGCCAAAAATATATAATGGTAAAAAGATAGTCAATTCAACAATTGTTGGGAAAACTGAGCAGCCATATGCAAAAGAATGAAACTGGATCCCTATCTTATGCCATACACAAAAATCAATGCAAAATGGATTAAAGACTAAAGCATAACTTCTAAAACTATAAAACTGCTAGAAAAAATAAAATGTAGTGGATAACCTCTTTGACATCAGTCTTGGCAAAATAAAAATGTCTGCACAGCAAGGATAACCATCAACAAAATGAAAAGGAATGGGAGAAAATATTTGCAAATCACATATCTGATAAAGGGTAAATATCCAAATTATATAAAGAACTCATAACTCAAAAAACAAAACAACATAAAAATTTACACAAATTACCAATAAATAAAAGCAAAAAGGAGACTAACATTTCAGGAGAATAAGGGGCAGAGGCTTTAGGCAAATAATTTATATAAAAGAAATTAGAAATGACCAAAGTCAGTAGTCAGACTTTATTGGTGATCAGGGAATCTGTTGAATCCTGAATTCTACTCCCTCTATGACTGGCTTTCATATAGTGATCCTAGCAGGAGAAGAAATGTGAAATCATTAATTTCAATGAGTTGAACTGTACGCCTTCCAGAAGATGTTAATATCCTAATCCCTAAAACCTTTAAATATTATCTTATATGGAAAAATATCTGATTAACTTAAGTATCTTGAGTATATCCTGGATTATTGTGAGGGGCCCTAAATGAAGTCACATGTATCTTATAAGGGAGAAGTAGAGGGAGTTTTGACACACAAAGAGAAAAAAAAGAGTATGAACAAATAATCAGATATTAAGGTGGTACAACCAACAACCCAAGAAATATCAAGCAATTTTGACAGTCACCCGATGCAAGAGGGGATATGGTATGGATTCTCCCTCAGAACCAGAGGGTGTGTGGCTCTGCCAGTGCCATGATTTTATATTTCTGGTTTCCAGAACTGTGAGATAATTAATTTCTGTTGTTTTAAGCTACCAAGTTTGTGGCAATTTTTTATGACAGTCCTAGGAAATGAATACACTAATATTTGGTCTATCCAATAGATTGGCCAACAATCTGACCAATAGAAAGGATAGGCAGGTGTTGTGACGGTCCTTAAATGCAACCAAATTGACTTCTCTTTTCCTCAATATCACCCATCTAAAAACAATTGTTTCCTCCTCAGTTTGAAAAACATTAAAGATTGATAATATCCAGTATTAGCAATAATGAGGCAAAGTTCCATTTAATACACTCATCATTGGAATATTTGTTAGTACTGTCTTTTAGGAGAATAATTGCCAATGCCTATTCAATTTTAAAGTATTCATAATCATTCTGCTTTAAGTCTATTCTGAATAATATTTCCACTCTTCACAATGAGGCACTTAGAAGAATACTCGCTGTAGCATCAAGAAGGAGGAAAAAATGTATTTACTTATATGGCTAATAAAGGAAAATAGGTAAATCAAATATGGTTTGATTTACTACATGCTGGTTAAAAAAGAAAGCAACAGGGGTGCCTGGGTAGTGCAGTTGGTTAAGCATCAGACTCTTGGTTTCAGCTCTAAACTCATGATCTAGGGTCATGATTGAGCCCTGCGCTCAGCATGAAGTCTACTTGGGTTTCTCTCTCCCCCTGCCCCTCTCCCCAACCCACCCCAACTCTCATGCACTCTCCCTCTCCAATAAATAAATACATCTTAGTTATTTTAAAAAATTAAGGATTTTTATGTATTTATTTGCAAGAGAGAGAGAGCACGCACAAGCAGGGATAGCAGCAGGCAGAGGGAGAGGCAGGCAGAGGGAGAAACAAACTGCCCACTGAGCAGGGGATGTGGGACTCCATCCCAGGACCCCATGATCATGACGTGAGCCAAAGGCAGATGCTTAACTGACTGAGCCACCCAGGTGCCCCAATAAATCTTTTTTTTTAAAGAAAGTAAAAAGATTAGGGGCACCTGGGTGGCTCAGTTGGTTAAGAGACTGCCTTCGGCTCAGGTCATGATCCTTGAGACCAGGGATCAAGCCCCGCATCGGACTCCCTGCTGGGTGGGAAGCCTGCTTCTCCCTCTCTCACGCTCCCTGTTGGTGTTCCCTCTCTAGCCTTGTTTCTCTCTGTTAAGTAAATAAATAAAATCTTTAAAAAATAAAGAAAGCAACAGATTTATATAAATGATATGGAATGATCTGTCAAATGTATATTTTTATTGAAAAAAATCAGAACATTATATGTATAGTCTAGTAAATATACTTAGGAAAAGATAGATATTAAATCCATCTACCATACCACTGTTTCCAGCCTAGTCCAACCTACTGTCTTCTCTGTCCTTACTATCTGGGGTCTCTCAGCCTCCTCTGCTTCAACCTACATTTTCTCTCACAGGCATTTTCCCCAATAACCAATAAACCTCTAGTACTTCTCAACTTGGTGTCTGCTTCTCAGAGGAACAAGACCAAATCCAGAGTGGCTTCCTCCAGCCAGAATTTCATCCCCTTGTTTATTTTCTTCTGAGTATTAATGTAGTCTGAAATTACTGATTATTTATATACTCATTCGTTGTCCTCTCACTCCACTCTGAGCATCATGAACACCATAATTTTTTTCTTATTCATCCTGTATCTCTAGCATGGTGTGTGTCACCAACTAGGTATTCAATACATAACTGTTAAATCAAATAATCTATTCATCAATCACTGAGTAACAAAGAGGGGAAACTACAAAATCTTGCTGGGGATATTAAAACGATGTAACAATACCTAAGTTTACCTATGGGGAGGAGAGCAAGATTATGGGGCAGTAGTAAAGAAGAAATTTCAAATTTTACTCTGTGTATTAAAATTTCAGAAAATGTGTGTTTTTCTCATTTAATTTATAATGTAAAAGAAATTAAGATAAAATCGGTAAAAACATAAAATATCAGTAACTCATATCAATAGAAGGAAAAACAATTCAAAATAAATTCTAGTAGAAATCAAAATAATTCACTCTTTCATTCAACTTTCTTATAATCTTGTCTTAATGAGATGTTAAAACTTATAAGCTGTAATATTCCTTTATTTAATGAATATAAAATAATCTGTATGCTTGCTTCATAAATCCATAATCTAAGGAAAAAATAGGTAATGATTAGAAAATGTAAGGAAAGGACGAGTAATGTTTCTAAAGTCACTGTGTGACAAGACACAAAATATTATTTTGCCTTTTCTAATCCTCATTTGTGATCTTATGATGATTAAAGAAAGGTTCCCCAAAAGAATTAATAATAGATTTTAATAAAGGTTTGTTGTCAGGTGAGAACACAGGGACATTTTTATAAACATATGAGACTACAGAGTATTTGCTGAGGTTCTACAACCAGCAAAAGAATGGAGTAGGTAGGAAATGGGTGTCTGTATAACCACTTCAATGATATTGAATGCCTACTATGTGTCAGATGTCAAGTTAGAAAATTTGGATAATAAGAAAGTCAGAGTTCTTAAACTCATAGAACTTAGTTTAATGCAAAAGTCTGGTGTAAACAAAAATTCATAAATATATTATGACAAGGGCAATAGGTGAGCAATGCCAATAAATGTAATAGCAGCATGTGCCAAGGGAAGTTACAGTCGAAAGGAAAAGTCCCACTTGCATTCTTTGTGTAAGGATGTTGGAAAACCATGTGGTAGGAGCTAAAGCTAGAGAAAGAAGCTGAGGCAAGATATGGAGAGGTTTTTGATACTATGCTGAGTGAGTTGGGCTTTTTTCCTCAGGGGCCATTGGTCTCCCAATTTTTGATTGTGCATCCCACTCTGCTAAAAAATTAACTGAACATAATCATCCAATGGATATACATTTTTGTGTATTTATGAATAGCTTAATGAACATATTATGTACATTATAAAGCATCTAAAATAAAATGTTCAAAGATAAGGTAACATTACTATGAAAAGAAGGTAGAATATTTTCTTCCAAATAGCATAGTCTTGACCATCCCTTTATTTATGTTTATTATTTTATTTTAATATTAATATTTAATATTAATATTAATATTTTGTTTATTATTAAAGATTTTATCTGACAGAGAGAGAGAACACAAACAAGGGGAGTGGGAGAGGGAGAAGCAGGCTTCCCACTGAGCAGGGAGCCCCACCTGGGACTTGATTCCAGGATCCTGGATTCATGACCTGACCAAAGGCAGACACTTAACCAACTGAGCTACCCAGGCCTCCCTTGTTTATTTTTTTAAATATTTTATTTATTTATTTATTTGAGAGAGAGAGAATGAGTTAGAGAGCATGAGAGGGGAGAAGGTCAGAGGGAGAAGCAGATTTCCTGCGGAGCTAGGAGTCCTATGCGGGACTCGATCCAAGGATTATGTTGTGGCCAGAGAATATATTATCTCTGATGTAGATAATGTGTCATTTATTGAAACACATTTTATTGCCTAACATAAGATCTACGTTGCGGAACACTTTGTGCACTAACAAAGGTATATATATTTCTGTAGCTCTTGGGTGTATGTTGTATTGTATGAATGCTATTTAGATCATATTTGTTGATGGTTTTATTCAAATAAACTATATCATTACTGAATATTTAGCTATTTGTTCTATCAATTTCTGAGACAGGGTTGTGGAATTTTCCAAGTATGATTGTTGATTTTTCTGTGTCTCCCTTTACTTCAGTCTGTTTTTCTTTATTTCATCTGAAGCTCTGTTGTTAGGTACCTACATATTTGTGGTTGTTATGTCTCCTTGATTATTTGGCACATCAACATTTATAACTAGTAATACATCTTGAATTATTTCTCCTTTATCTGGTATTAGATACCATATGGGTTTTCTCATGCTTAGTGTATGCATGTTTTATCACCTCTCCTTTTCACTTTCAGCCTTTCTGTGATTTTTTTATATAAATGGTATTTTTTTCCTTTTCAAAAAAATTAAAATGTAAATGCAATTTAATTAACACATACTGTATTATTAGTTTCAGAGGTATAATTCAGTGATTCATCAGTTGCCTGTGCTCATTACTTCAAGTGCCCTCCTTAATGCCCATCACCCAATTACCCCATCCCCTCACCCATCTCCCCTCCAGCAACCCAGTTTGCTTCCTACAGTTAAGAGTCTCTCTCTTTTTTTTTCAATAAATAGCAGTGAGTTGGGTTTTGCCTTTATTTCCAATCTGACAATCACTACCTGCTAAATGGATTGTTTCATAAATTTATATTTGCTGTAATTACTGATATTTTTGGTTAGAACATACTACTTGGTGTTTGTCTCATCTGTTCTTTTTTTCTTCTGTTCATTCTTGCCGCCTTTCTTTTGGATTGATGTAATATTCTTCATATTTACTCATATTTCTCCTGGTGAATTTTTAGCTCTAAGGTGTTTTTAGTAGTTACTCTAAAATTTAGAATGTGTATATTTAATTTATCTTCATCTATCTTCAAATACCAGACAAAAATTTTTAACAGATGAATAATCTTCAAACACTAAATTCATTTATCCCATTTCCAGTTCTTCAAGTTATTTTTTTCATAGATTTTATTCTATATATGTTATATGTCCCACAGCACATTGTTACTATTTTTGATTTTCATAATCTAGTCAGCAACTTACATGCATATATATATATATATATATATATATATATATATATATATACATACTGTTGTATGTACAAGGCAGTTTGTTGGGAAGCAGACTCTTGGAGTATACCATTAAGAAATTTTATTGGGGGGCGCCTGGGTGGCTCAGTGGGTTAAAGCCTCTGCCTTTGGCTCAGGTCATGATCTCAGGATCCTGGGATCGAGCCCCGCTTCAGGCTCTCTGCTCAGCAGGGAGCCTGCTTCCTCCCCTCTCTCTGCCTGCCTCTCTGCCTACTTGTGATCTCTCTCTGTCAAATAAATAAATAAAATCTTTTTTAAAAAAAGAAATTTTATTGGGGATATTCTCCATATTAATAACTGCAGAAAGTAGGGTTTGGCAGAAAAGTTGGTATGTAAAGCTATCTCCACAAATTCCTTGGCCTCTCCCACTGGGGGCTGTGAAACTGGGGTGAACCTTCAAATTTGTCCTGTGATTTTAAGGTTTTATATTCCCACATTGACCCCAATAATTGGATGCAAGCAACTCCCAGAAAGAAGCTGTGATGTTAGAAAGAGTATCATCTCAAGTAAGGGCAATTTCTGATAAGGGCTGAAAATGGAAGGCCATCAGTCAAGAGCACTCATAGTAACTTGTGGAAAAAGTCCTTGAGCTCTGAACCCGAAGATCTTGATACTGCATCACAGCCTACTGCAGATATATAGATGATAGATGACAAAACAGAAATTTTGTATATACATTTTGTTAGCACTCAGATAATGATGTGCCTAGTTTTGACTTTCTCTTGATGTAACCTACTTGAAATTCCCTGATCTTGGTTTGAAATGTGGGGTCTTTTATCAATCATGAAAAAATCTTAGTCATCTCTTCACAATTTTTTTGCTGTTCCATTCTTACTCTTGTTCCTTTGTCCAACTCCCATTACACATGCTAAACCATTTTGCATAGGCTACATCTTTCAGATGTTCTGTCAGGTATCTTATTTTTTTTTTCAGTTTGGTTAAATTTCTACCGATTTTCTTCAAAGTCCTTGGTCATTTATTCTCCCATGTATGTTCTGCTATTAAGCCTGCTGAATGAATTTTCAAATCCAGTCTACCTTTTGCATTTTTCACTTAATTTTTTAAATTTAACTTTCCACTTAATTTTTATTTCCACTCAAGGCACCTGGGTGACTCATTTGGCTGGGTGTCAAACTCTTGATTTCGGCTCAGGTCAGGATCTCAGGGTCATGGGATCGAGTTCCACATGGGACTCTGTGGTCATTGGGAAGTCAGCTCGAGATTTTTGTCCCTCCTTGTCTGCCTCTCCCCCCTGCTCACATGCTCTCTCTCTCTCAAACAAATAAATAAATCTTTTAAAAAATATTTTCACTTATTTTATATATTTTGCACTCTTTTGCTTATATTTCACTTCTCTTCAAACATGTAGTTTAGTTTTTTCTCTAGATTCTTCCACATTATTTATCATACTTATTTAAAAATCTTTGGCAACTCCTGTATCTTGGTAAATATTTGTTGTCTACTATTGTTTGATTTCTGTATTATGAGTCAGGCATTCCTACTTGTGTACATTTTTCATATTATTTTAATTGTATGGTAAGCTATGTGTTTAAAAAAAAACAATAGAGACTGAACTAAATTATATTAACCTTGAGAAAAGGGCACATGTCTTCCTGTGTGAGGCACTAAGGTAGTGGCCTGAGTGCATCTAAGCTGTGATAGAACTGGATCTGGGATTTTTTGTATATTTAGGTCTCCAGAGATTTAAAATATATTCAGTATCTCTTGGGCATTTTTCTTTGTTTTAAAGACAAAGACAAAGAAAGCCCAGCTTCCTGCTTTCTGCAATATATATACCCTGTTTTTAAATTAATTTACCATCTTTTCATGACAACCAGGAGTTCTATTTAATCTTCATTTCCACCCTGGCTCTCTGTGCCTTAGGAGAACTTTCCATTCTGCTTTTCTGACGCCAGCTTTCAGTGGGCCATTAGTGCTGCACACAGCAAAACCCACACTTGTGTTGATTGGAGTCTCAGTCCTCTTAACCTTATTTCTAGCTTTTAGCATGTCTCTCCCATGCAGTCAAGAAAGGCCCCGTGGAAAATTTAGGCAAGTTAAGTGAAAGTTGGTTTTATGATCACAACTCCTCTGGTTTCTTATCTCTTGCTCTAAACCACAATCAGCTGGCCAATAACATTTGTTAAGATTGGCTGGTGTCGCCTTACCCTAAGTAGTGAATTTGCTCCTTTTCATATTGTGCCACCAAGGTTATAAGCTTGGTAGTAATATATCTCTACTCTTCTAGGAAAGGATTTCCTTTATTGGAAATTAGTAATTTTAATTTATTTTGTTATCTCTTTGTGTGATACACACACACACACACACACACACACACACACACACTGGGAAAAGAGAAAGAGACAGAGAAAGAGAAAGGAAGAGCTTATTCTACTTTTTCTACTTGCTGGGCTACCAGTGGTGGTCTCATAAATTTCTACATCAAGGGGCCCCTGGGTGGCTCAGTTGGTTAAGCAACTGCCTTTGGCTCAGGTCATGATCTTGGAGATCCGGGATCGAGCCCCATATCGGGCTCCCTGCTCGGCGGGGAGCCTGCTTCTCCCTCTCTCACTTCCTCTGCTTGTGTTCCCTCTCTCGCTGTGTTTCTCTGTGTCAAATAAATAAATAAAATCTTTAAAAAAAATTTCTACATCAAGACTGGACATAGAACTCATTATTAAATATGTTATCACAGTATATATTTTCTTTACCAATACCCCTACTTAACATTGTATTGCAAATTCTCAATCACATTTGCAATTTCCGTTTAGATTTAAGGTTTTCTAACATGCACTGTTTACCACAACTTTTTTTTCTTTCTAATATTATATGTTCAAATTACTTGTATATCTGATAATGGCTTTTATTTGCTTCTGACAAGTAAATGATTACTAAATTGGCATAGTAAACTCAGATTTTATTCCTTTTCCAAATAGTCTTTAGTACTTTCCTCCTGCATCCTAACTCCTTGTTACTCTTAAACTGGTCTATGGACCAATAGCTTTGTCATCACCTGGGACTTTGATAAAGTTGCAGACTTTGTAACCCTATTCCAGATCTAGTGAATCAGAATTTGCTTTTTAAAAAGACCCTCAGGCCACTTCTGTGTACATTAAAATTTGAGAAGCATTGTTCTAGTTTCCTCCTTTTATGATGACAAGGCTGATACTGATAAGGGAAAAACGATAAGATGGCTGACCAAACCAGCAAGGGAATCCCAGTCCCTGTAACAAAGCTCTTCAGGGTTCCTCTTCCCTACTCTGTTTCCCGCGTGCTCCAGAAGTGCCAAATATGTGGAAGTAGACGTGCATAAATTACCACCCTTGCTTGTGCTCGGGGCTCAGACCTTTGGAGAACAGTCTCCTCTGAGCCCTCCAGTGTTAAATAAACCTCCAATTCCTCCAAAGTCTCCAAGTGCCAATTGGTTCTTCTGCCAGGATCCAGTCCAGGTTCCATAACATTTGGTTCCCTGACTGGAAAACCCAACCCCGTTGGTCTATTGTTGCCACTGGTTTGGGCCAATGGTGGGGTGGTGTCGAAATGAGGGAATGAGGGATTGTAAGGGAGAAGGCACGCCCTGCCTAATTTTTGGCAGTCTCCCACCTGTCACCTCAGACCAGCCCCGTTCTGCTGTTCCCACCGATACTCAAAGGAGATTTGGCAGGTGATGACCTGGTCCCGAGGTTGGAATCCAGCTTACTGGAGGACCCCAGGACCCAGTCAGGCCCACCTCTCTGGGTGGAAGGGGAAACTGATCACTTCCCAGAGACCACTTAGAGAGAGATCTCACAGGATAGGGCCTCTCCGGGGGGAGGTTCCTCAGGTCTGGAATCCCCTGAAAGGGGGGACAGGAAGGAATTTCCAAAAGGAAGTCCACAGGTCAGGGCCCGAGGGGGGGCAGAGGGGGAATTGTAATATCTTCTAGAATGAATGCATGACTGAATGTGTAGTTGACCTGGCTTGTCAGGAGAACTGATTCTGTGGCCCCACAGGCAGGCAGGCTTAGGGTCCCCAGAAGCCTACAGACTTCTTATGGCCAAGAGGTGCCCAAGTTTCCTGTGGGAGGGTGGACAGGCAGGCATCTGATTGGTCTCTCCTTTGGAGGGGCACCCACCCTTTGTTTGTCTTTATGCCAATGACACAGGTAGGTCCTACCCCAGGGGCATCAGAGGCAGAAACAGGGATGAGCTCTGGACAGGGATGAGCCCATCAGGAGGTGCGGGTACTGCAGTCCTCTTCTGACCTGGGGCCTAAAGCTGAGCTGCTGGAAGACAGCGTTCCTGCTTCTTCTAAGTGGCATGAGTGGGGAGATACCACTCTGACAGCCCATAGGAAACTTGATCCAGATGGAAACAGGTTGTAAAATAACAGGAGCTTTCATACTTACGTTTAAGATAAAGAATGGGGGTGCCTGGGTGGCTCAGTCAGTTAAACGTCTGTGTTCCATTCAGGTTATGATACCAGGTGTCCTTCAGGATGGGGACTTTAAGGAATATTCCCAAGCAGCTGCCAAAACTCCCTTTGTTTCAGGGAAGTTCCTGTCTTCTCTGGCCCAACATGGACTGCCTACCCCCCTTGTTGGCGGGAAAACATGGCATCTGCTCCTCTGTTGGAGCTGATGAGCTCCTGAACCAGGAACCCTTTCTCAGCCTCCTGGCAGCACTTTGTCTCTTCTGCCTCCCTGCCCCCCTTCTCCCATTTCTGCACCACCGTGGGTACAGCCCGTATTACTGGCTTTTGGACCATCCTCAGACACCTTGGAGGCTCCTCCCTTCACAAGGAGCAAGAAGAGCACCCCCTGGACACAACACCACCCACTCCGGATGTCCCCACCAGTGTCTCAGGGGAAAATTGACCTTGGGGAGGATCCAGGTGGAAGTTCAGTATGTAAACTAAGTTTGTTGGTTTAATTAAGACAGACGTGTCTTTTGAGTTAGCAGTAAATGTGAATCTTTATTCTATCAAGGTTTACTGAAGGTCAAATAACCTCATGTTATCTCTGTTGCAATTTGTTTGCAAAAAGATGACTAGATTGATGGTTAATTGTCTCAAAGTTTTCTTGGGTAATTGTTATGATAGCTTTCAAAGTCTTTGGTAAACTAAAACTTTTAAAGTTTTGCTTGGATAATAAATGGAATATAATTCATTGGACATCTAGGTCTTTTCCAAATAGGATAAAGTGCTAAGTCATTAAATTACTGGACATAGGTTTGTGCTTTTGACTTCTTATTGCACAGAAATTAAGGATATTTAAATCTGTTAGTAAGCATATTTTGTGTTTAACTGATTCATAAATTTTCCATCTAAAGAATTCTGGTGTAACAGTTCACAATCAGTTACTCTTTCATCTTCACTGGAGATTAAGGTTTCTAGAGTGCAAAATTATGTTAACTCTAAGACTGATGGAAATAAGGGAAACAACTCTGCATGTGGAAAAGTAGGAGATTAGTAAGAAAGATAAGGAATGGGAATACATTTTTGTTGAAGGTAAAAGAAGGTAATTTCATCCTAAATGAGATGGTCGTTTGGAAAGAAATGGCATGGAAGAAAATCTTAATGCAAAGGGAAGTTGTAGAAGGTTTATGGAGGGAAAACTTTGGAACAGAATTTTAGATGGATTTTAAAGTATAAGATTGAAAGTCTGTTTTCTCTCTGTTCAAAAAGACAAATTATTCTCCAATTGTTGGTCTGCTCTTGATAAGAAAATGCAAATAGTTGTTTTCTCCCTACCTGCCCAGAAAAAACAGTTTTTATGTCTTGCTTTTATCAGGTCTAAAACCCATTGAGGCACGTCCTCTAAAACTTGCTAAGATTTTAACAAACTTCCCCGAGATTAAATCATGAACAAAGTCTTGTTGACTAATTAGGCTTGCTTGTTTGGTATGTTACCTTCTGGTTCTAGCTATTGAAGTATTTACATGTCACAGAATAACTGAGTTTCCTTGTCAATTGTATCATAATGAACTCTCATATCAGATCATTAACAATGTCCATTTCTGCATTTTTGTCATGTATAATTGTTCTTACTGTCTTGCAAATGAGTTTCATTTCCAAGGAGATTCATATAAAGGGATTTTAGGACAATACAGGTATTCAATAGCTTTAAGATCATAAAACTGAAATGAGTAAGATTTTCCAGAACTAGCTAAAGGCTGCATTCAAACTGAACAAGAACTACTAACATGGGGGGTGCCTGGGTGGCTCAGTTGGTTAAGCGACTGCCTTCGGCTCAGGTCATGATCCCGGAGACCCGGGATTGAGTCCCACATCGGCCTCCCTGCTCAGCGGGAAGCCTGCTTCTCCCTCTCTCACTCCCTCTGCTTGTGTTCCCTCTCTGGCTGTGTTTCTCTCTGTCAAATAAATAAAATCTTTAAAAAAAAAAAGAACTACTAACATGGGACTACATGAAGACAATTATAGTTTTGTGACTCTTGTTTGAAACATTGTAGGTTCTCTAATGGTTTACTCTTCCAGACTGAGGAAGCTTTTTCTTAATATATCTTTGACTTACAGAAATGTAAAAATATTCACTTGTGAACAAATCAAAGCATTCAACTTTTCTCTCTGTCTGAATCCTCTGAAACTCAAAAGGTCTCCGTAGGTATTCTTTCTTACATGTCAATCATAGTTCTTTGCATAAGTTGGGTAAGAATCTATTCTCCTTATAACAGGACATCATTGGAAAATGTTGGTTATTTTACCAAGGCCTTGATTGGAATGTCATATTTGAGAGAGGCATGCATAGACTCAGATATGATGAAAAAGCTTTAAGGAACTAAGGTTGACTTTATGAAATGCGGAGCCATAAAGCCCCTTCAAAATTTCAGCCTGACACCTTGCTTATAGTTTCCAGCAGCCTCACCAGGTGAGTAAAGAATGTCACTTCCTGACAGGTGAAGGAAACTAAAGATATATTGGAGGCCTCATGAAGAGAAAACTACCCAAATCTACAGATATTGCAGGCCTATCTGATGGCAAGTACTTGGCTTGGCTTCTGGCCTGGAGAGACTACTGAAAGTTCAACCTAGAGATTCCTTATAAAAAGTTCCAGCAGGGGCGCCTGGGTGGCTCAGTTGGTTAAGCGACTGCTTTCGGCTCAGGTCATGATCCTGGAGACAGGAGACCGAGCCCCACATCGGGCTTCCTGCTCCGTGGGAAGCCTGCTTCTCCCTCTTTCAGTCCTTCTGCTTGTGTTCCCTCTCTAGCTGTGTTTCTCTCTGTTAAATAAATAAATAAAATCTTTAAAAAAAAATAAAAATAAATAAAAAGTTCCAGCAAAGCAGAGTCTAAAATATCTATATGATCAATCACTGTTCTTGCTGAGCTTATGTAAATGATTAGGCCAAGTTTGTTTAAAACTGGACTTATTTTTCAAATAAATCAGTCCTGATTTGGCTATGTTTGGAAATGAGGGCTAGTTTAGAGAGAAAAAAATTGTTTAAATAACACAGCTTTGTGGATGTTAAATTCTAAATCTGATTGTCTTTAAATGTTTGTTGTTTACCTAAGTTAGACAACTTGAGGTAAACTTCAGAGAAATTACCACAGTAACTCATATGGACAACCTTCTGGCTTGTTATTATGTGGAGATAATAACAGGACCCCATGGCACATGATTAAAAAACTGGAAAATGGGATTGATTCCCCCAAAATTGTATAACTTAGCTATCACCTTAACCAATTCTCTGTGGCTGGGATAATGAAATTCCCTAAAAGCCAGAAGCATACCTGCCGGGGGCCAGCCCCAGCAACAGTCAGGACAGAGAGGTGAGGAAGGCATCGGTGCTTTCGAATGAGGAGACCAGACTCGAAGTGTGGTACAGGGATCTCCTGAAAACACTGTTCTCAGGGCTCTTTATTTATAGCACAGTGTTACATATAAAAACAGAGTTTCGGGGTGCCTGGGTGGCTCAGTTGGTTGGGCGACTGCCTTCAGCTCAGGTCATGATCCCGGAGACCCGGGATTGAGTCCCACATCAGGCTCCCTGCTGGGCGGGAAGCCTGCTTCTCCCTCTCTCACTCCCCCTGCTTGTGTTCCCTCTCTGGCTGTGTTTCTCTCTGTCAAATAAATAAAATCTTTAAAAAGAAAAAAAAGAACAGAGTTTCAATTTAGATCACAGAGTTTCTTTAAGTTATGATTTATCAGTCTTGTGTGACAGTAGTGCCAATGAAGACCCCAACTATTACACAGGATGTTCTGGTTAAAGTTTAATCTAAGGAATGGCCAATTAGAGACAAATCATACTTTCTGCCTCCCCCTTAAATACAAGGAGGTGAACAAGCGATTGGGTGGTTATGAGATTTTTATTGTTTAAACTAAATTAGTTACAATGCAGCTACCGTGCTACTATGATTATTTTTCTCATTATATCAATAATCATCATGTTTTAAAAGGGTAGGGTGAAACTTCAGGCTTGATGTAAGCAAGCTAAAAGTAGGAAACACAGTTTTATTACACCGGTGGGTTCAGTGGGATCATTCCCGAAAGACTGAGCACCCAGGAGGGTTAGGGGTGAGTTTTTGTGGTTATGGATGATGGGGGATGGTAATGGGACCTTTTTGTGGTCTCTCATGGCTGATTGGCCCTCTTCGTGCAGAGGTATAATCTATATGGAAGCGCCAGAGGAGAGTGCTAAATCATCCCAGGGAATTTTTTGTTTTTCTTAACCAAAATGGGATGGCCATTTGGTCTTTCCTGTCTCAGTGGGGAACAGTAGATAGGGTGGGGATGGGGTCCTTGAGTTTTCCGCCTCAGAAGTATATGAACCTTTTTGTGAAGGGATTGTAAGTTACATGAAATAGGATGAGGCTATTCATCGTGAGGAAGAATTTGGTTTAGTAATTCAATCTACCAGAGTTCTCAGGATTATCATTTTGAATATGCATGTAGGAGTCAGGACACCTGAGTTTGAAGTGTTTTTCACTGGAGGTTCTATTGACATTTTACATGGGGCAATCCTTCCTGGATGTTGTCAGATTTTCACATTGCTGGCTTTCATCTACTAAACACCAGTAAGCATTTTGACAAAATTTTCCAATTATTTCCTAGGAAATTACATCACTAGTTGAGAAGCACAGTTTGATTCTACTATTTACTAATTTTGTGACCTTGGCCACATAATTAATCATCTCACTTTTCTTTTCTTTTTTTTTAAAAGATTTTTAAAAAATATTTTGACAGAGAGAAACACAGCCAGAGAGGGAACACAAGCAGGGGGAGTGAGAGAGGGAGAAGCAGGCTTCCTGCCGAGCAGGGAGCCCAATGTGGGACTGGATCCCAGGTCTCTGGGATCATGACCTGAGCCGAAGGCAGTCGCTTAACCAACTGAACCACCCAGGCACCCCAATCATCTCACTTTTCTAAGCCATTAAGAAGAGATTAGAATTAAAAAAACTCTAATTTCTGTTTCAACATTAACATTTGACAAATTGAAAGATAGAAAATAGGGATGACTGGACTGAATGTATCTGAAAACCAGAATATATGCTTCAGAACATTTCTTGTACCTCCAAATCATCCTGGGAATGTATGATTCCTTTCTTTTACTTTCGATGATGGTAACAAGCTAACAAATGTCAGAGGAAATTAGAATGGTTGTTGAGGACTGAACAGCGTCATATTAGTGACATTTGATCCAACTGGGGTTATTTGGTGAAGAAATAAAGAATGAACTTGGTTAGAAAAGAGAATTGGAGTGTGAGGATAAAAGATCAATAACAATGTCATTCACTCATTAAATCACTGAGTGCCTAATACGTGCTATATGTCATGTTGGCCCTTTTCAAATTCATCATGAAAGATAGATTTAAAATGCATTGTTCAGGGTCATTGGGTGAAATGGTAAGTAAATTAATTTTGACTTAAAGAAAGAAGGACATATTTATTAGGGAATCTGAAAAAGATATTGATGATTTCAACAGTTAGTAAGGCACTCATAATTTGAGATGTTCAACTTTCCAGAGGTTAAAGAATTAATATTATCCATCTTTGAATCCCTGGTAACTTTGCATATATTGAGGGCGTAGTAAGTGTTCAGTAGGAATTTGCTATATAAAGAAGGACATCAAATGGGTGACAGAAATAATTTCTTTCTAAAGTTATCCAACTCAAAAAATTGGTGATTTTAAGAGGACACAGAACCCCACAAAGACATTTTCTTTTTTTTCCCCTCACATCATGAAGTATGTTAAGGGGAAATATCTCTTCAAATAAAGTTTGAGGGCAAAACAGAGGAAGAAATTAAATTATCCAAGGGTAGCCAGATTCATGTATATAGAAGAGGATATAAAGTAGGGATGGTCTTTGCATGCTGACGTCTGGTTGGGCATATGAGTCATCATTCCCTTTTGCCTACCATCTATAGTACTTTGAGAAGTACTAAGTTAAGTTTTCTAGAGAAATTACCCTAATCCTCCATTGCCTTCATTACTTTTGAATTGCTACAATAGATTGTTTCTTGTCATTAGTTTCCTTCAAACAAATAAACAAAGTCTAATAGAAGCACAATATCAGAGAAAAGTCAGTTACAGGCTTCGGTTAGTTAGGTTATGGTTAATCAAGGTTTTATCTTACTAAAAATGTGGAAAAGGATGTTCTTATTGATTGGAAGTAAACAGTTGCCAGATATGAGAAACTGAGTGGGAATATATGGTTGAGTCACCCATGACTCACCAAGGAAAATCTTGAGTTAGAAGAGCCCGTTTTGATATAATGTAATCATTTACATATAATTTGTATTTTGACAACATATAAATTTTAGTGCTAAGACAGGAAATGAAGTATAAAATATAATCTCTTGCCAATTAACTATCCATTGCCACCTGAGTTATTAGGACTGAATAGGAAAAATATTGAAATTAAGATACATTCCGGTGTCGAGTCATCTTAATGTGTGCACATTTATTCAGCACTTACCACAACACTAGAAATGTGCTCATCCTGTGGGCAATAAAATAGTAGATAAAATATACTTCTTATCTCTGGCTATGGTGAAATAACAAACTAGATTTATCCTCCCACTGAAAATAACTAGAAAATTGGATCAAATATGTGAAATAACTATTTTCATACATTGGACAACAGGCAGCACAAGGAAATGAAATGAGGTGAGCACTATGATAACACTGACTTTTTGCCTGAAGGCATATTCCACACCACAAAGCAGCAGGGAGACTCTGTCTGGAACAGGCTAGTTTCCCTGAATTCAAGAGATAGAGATTAGGGAAGCTAAGTGGGCTAGAACATAAAGGGCAGAGTCCCAGAAAAAAGAACTCCGGAAGTTTACTTGATGAAAATATACTTCAAAAATAAAGGCAAAATCAAAATACCCAAATAATAAAAAATGAAAAAAAATTTTCACCAGTAGACCTATGCTAAGAGAAATGCTAAAAGAAATTCATCAGGCTGAAGAAAAATTATACTTGATAAGAAATCAAATATAAAAAAAATAATGAGAACCAAAAATTTAATATGTCAGTCAATATAAAAGATTTATTTTTGCTCGTCTTAATTCATGTAAAAAAAAAACCCCGTTGACTAACACAAATATAATAAGGTATTCTGGGCTTAGATATATGTAGAAATAAAATCTCCAACAGCAATAACCAAAAGATAAGAGGGGTTAAATAAAAATATACAACTGTAAGGTGCTTAGGCTGTATGTAAAGATGTATAATATTAGTTCAAGGAAGAGAAAAGTAAAGGACATATAATTTAATTAGTAAAATAGTCATTAATTTACAAGGTATCAATACAAATGGCCAAATGAGGACATCTGAAAATCAAGAATAACAACGGCAAACATTGTCAGAATCAGCATTTTCTGGATGCTGGAAATTAACTAATTGCTTGCAACAATCTAGAGAGCATTTATTCTAGAATGTAAGCGAATCTCGGTGAAAACAGTGAGTTTTGTGGCTTTTTCATTTGCTCAGTTCCTATTCTCCTACCCTGCCCCCATCGAGGTTCATAGTAAACCTGAAAACCAACAACCTACAATCAGTGAAAACCAGCAGTCTGACAGCCACTAGAGAAGGTAAAACAGAGTTGGAACTTCTTTCAAATCCTCATTCCCAGAAAATTATTATTGTTTTTTTGTCTAGTGGTTCCCTGGAAGACCCCATTTGCAAGGCAGTCTATTTGACCTGACCTGAAAGTAAAACAACAACAACAACAACAACAACAAGAGCAACAACAACAAAACATTCCCTGGGTTATTTGTCAAAACATTTTTTAAAAAAATTGTTTAAAATAAAAGATGCTTAGGGTGGAGCATATCAGTTGGGGCAAAAGAGAGTAGCCAAAAAACCTTATAAGGAAAACCTAAGGAATGAGATATCCATAGGAGCTTTGGAAAGCTCTGACATATCACTGGGACTCTAGAAGACAGTGTGAATGTGTAGGGCTGTATGTACATGCTCAACCAAAATCTGAGAGAACTCTCAGCTTCCACTACCTTCCTATCTACAAATCCTTGTTAAAATTAGCAATCCTAGCAAGGCAGTGGAGCTAATATAGAAGCAAAGTTTCTTTTCCTTTTTTTTAAGATTTTATTTATTTATTTGTCAGAGAGAGAAAGAGCATGAGGGGGGGGGAGTATCAGGCAGAGGGAGAGAAGCAGGCTCCCTGCTGAGCAAGGAGCCTGATGGGTGGGACTTGATCTTAGGACTCTGGGATCATGACCTGAGCTAAAGGCAGATGCTTAACCGACTGAGCCACGCAGGCATCCCCAAAGTTTTCTGTGTTAATGATATTGACTCTGTACTAATTTAAAATAGTGTTACATTAATATATTTTAATACTCTGAACAAGCACCAAGAATTAAATACAGTAAAGAAATGGCAAGGGAATGAAAATGGTACACAAGAAAGTATTTAAAACAAAACCATAGGAGTGCATCGGTCGCTCAGTCATTTAAGCATCAGACTCTTTTTTTTTTTTTAAGATTTTATTTATTTGACAGAGAGAAACACAGCCAGAGAGGGAACACAAGCAGGGGGAGTGAGAGAGGGAGAAGCAGGCTTCCCACTGAGCAGGGAGCCCGATATGGGACTCGATCCTGGGTCTCCGGAATCATGACCTGAGCCGAAGGCAGTCACTTAACCAACTGAGCCACCCAGGTGCCCCAGCATCAGACTCTTGATTTTGGCTCAGATCATGATCTCTGTGTGGTGAGATTGAGCCCCATGTCAGGCTCTGTGTTCAGTAAGGTGTCTGCTTGAAGATTCTCTCCTTCTACCCTCCTTCCTCATTCGTGTGAGAAAACAAAAACAAAAGCAAAACCACATATTAAATAATTCAATTTATAGGAAATTTCCAGAATAGGCAAATCTATAGAGACAGAAAATAATTAGTTGTACCTGGTGCTGGAGGGATTTGGTAAATGAGGAGAAACTGCTGTGTGTAGAATTTTGGGCGGTGATAGAAATGTTCTGGAAGTAAATAGTGGCAATTTTTATGCATCTCTCTGAATACATTAAAACTACTGAGTTGTATACTTTAAAAAGGCAAATTTCATGGTTTTTAGATTATATTTCAATTTTAAAGTACACCATAAAAATGTAAAACACTAAGTAAGTAGCCCATAAAGAAGAAGAAATGGAATTGTAAATACTCTGTCCAAAAGAAGATAGGAAAATAGAAAAAAAGATACCAAAAAACAGATGGGAGAACAGGAAAACAAACCCTAAGATGGTAGACTAGATCCAATAATGTCAGTAATTACAATAAAAGTAGATGAATAAACTCTATAGTTAACAGGCAGAGATCCACATAAAAGATACAAAGGAAAACCCAAATATATGCTGCTTATAGGAGATTCAGTTTACATGTGAAGGCAAAAGCAGGTTGAAAAGAAGACTGTAAACAAACAATATCATTATAATGCTAGAACGACTATCATTATCAAGGTGGACTATATATTGGGTAGTAACACAAATGATTTCTGAAAACATCAATGGATTAAAATAACACAAGTTATGTCCATCTTTTGAAGCAAGATATACTAACTCAAAACCAAAGTGATTTGAAGGGAAGATATATTAATAATAAGAATAGAAATAATAAAAGAAACCAACAAAGCAAAACACTGGTTCTTTGAAATGACTGTTAAGATTTATAGTTAACAAGAATAATCAAGAAAATAAATGAGTATAAATTAGTCAAATCAGATATGAAAGAGGAGTCATAACTCGATACTAGAGACATTAAACATAATAATGGAGTATTATGAACTTATGCCAGTAATTCGACAACACTGACAAAATGGACAATTTCCTTTGAAGATACAACTTAGCAAATTGCCTCAAAGTAGCTGACAATCTAAATTTATAATTAAAATCTTGTCATATTGGAAACTTTGGACCCAGAAGAATACTCCACAACCTTTTTTTATAAGGCAAATATAACACAGATACCAAAAGCTGAAAAAGATATTACAAGCAAAGAAAATTATAGATCAATATCCTTCATGAGTATAAATATAAAAATTCATTTAAAATATTAACAAATCAAATTCAGCAATATATAAAATAAATAAGTCATTATATCCAGGTAGATTTTATCTCATGATTGCAAGCTTGGTCCAACATTGGAAAGTCTATCAATATAGTTAACTACATTAATAGAAAAAAAGAGAAAAAAAACACATGATCATCTCAATGGATGCATGTCAGGACCCCACCCATCAAGATGGCGCTGGCGAAAAGAGATAAACAGGATGCAACGGAGTTGTGTAATGCAGGGCCGGACGCCCAGGAGGCAACCCTAAGCCCAACTGCCAGTGGACTCTCAGAGAGGATGCATGCTTACCGTCTGAGTCCCTCCTGCGCTCCTGAAAGAATAGGAGTATTCTGGAGGTGTACACGTGAACAGACCCCTGATTGGTCTGGGGAGGATATATAAGTGCAGGGGACTTTCCGGGAGGGGAATCGAACAGTGAGATGCTGAATAAACCGGTTGACTGCCCTCCAGCCTGTTGTGTCATCTCTGCTGGCGGGGAGAAGGCCACAGATGCAGAAAATATATGAAACAAAATCAATACATGTTCCCAAAATTTTTTAAGAAGAACCTTTTAGCAAAGTATAAATGGAAGGGGATTTCTTCAAAATAATAAAGCACATTTATGATAAAATTAAAAGTAACCCTAACCTTAATGCTGAAACATTTAATGTTTTTATTTTTTTGTCCCCGTGCATTTAATTTTCATTTTTAATTTTTTCCTCTTTTTAAAATATTTTATTGCATTATTTTATTTTTTCAGTGTTCCAAGATTCATTGTTTATGCTCCACACCCAATGCTCCATGTAATACGTGCCCTCAATACGCACCATGGGGCTCACCTGTTCCCAACCCCCTTCCTTCCAAGACCCTCATTTTTTTTTCTGAGTCCAGAGTCTCTCATATTTCATTTCCTTCCCTGAATTACCCCAATTCACATTTCCTTTCCTTCTCCTACTGTCCTCCATGTTACTCCTTATGCTTCACAAGTAAGTGAAACCATATGATATTTGGCTTTTCTACCTAAGAGTGGGAACAATGCAAGGATGTTCACCTTTGCCATTTTTAAGCAACACTGTAGTGAAAATTTCAGCCACATACATAAATGAGTGAAGAAGAAAATGTCTGTTTATTTTCATGGCATGATTGGTTATGTAGAATATATACAGAAACTGCCACCCCCCAATTTTTAGTATTAATTAGTGATTTTATCAAATGCTTTGGGTACAAGGTCAATATAAAAAATTGAATTTCATTTCTATATACTACCAACAATGTTAATATAAATGTAAAAGAAAAAAGTGACAATAGCATAAAACAAAGTAGTAAGAAATTTGACAAAAATATGCAAAATCTTTTTACTAAAAGCCTAAAACATCACAGCAATAAATAAAGAACAAATTGATAGAGACCTTTTGTTTTTAGATGAAAATTGGGTAATTAACAGTGCCTTTAGACTTGAAATGAGAGCTAATTCCCTCTTTTTTTATTGTTACTTAAACTTTTTTTTCCCAGTGTTCCAAGATTCATTCCCCATTCCCCACACCCAGTGCTCTATGCAATAGATGCCCTCAGTATCCACCACCGGGCTCTCCCATCCCCCCACCCCCTCCCTCCAAGTCCCTCAGTTTATTTCTGTGTCCAAAGTCTCTGTTGTTTCCTTTCTCTCCCTGGATTACCCTACTTCCCATTTACTTTCCTTTTCCTCCTGTCTTCCATATTACCCCTTATGTACCACACAGAAGTGAAACCATGTGATACTTGACTTTCTCTACTTGGCTTATTTCAGTCCGCATAATCTCTTCCAATCCAGTCCATGTTGCTACAAAAGTTAGATATTCATCCTTTCTGATGGAGGTGTACTATTCCATTGTATATATGGACCACATCTTCTTTATCCATTCGTCTGTTGAAGGGCACCTTGGCTCTTTCCACAGTTTGGCGATTGTGGCCATTGCTGCAATGAACATTGGGGTACATATGGCCCTTCTTTTCACTACATCTGTATCTTTGGGGTAAATGCCCAGTAGTGCAATTGCAGGGTCATAGGGTAGTTCTATTTTTAATTTTTTAAGGAATCTCCACACTGTTTTCCAAAGCAGCTGCACCAACTTGCATTCCCACCAACAGTGTAAGAGTGTTCCCCTTTCTCCACAGCCTCTCCAACACTTGTTGTTTCCTGACTTGTTAATTTTGCCATTCTGACTGGTGTAAGGTGGTATCTCAGTGTGGTTTTGATTTGAATTTCCCTGATAGCTAGTGACGCTGAACATTTTTTCATGTGTCTGCTGGCCATTTGTATATCTTCTATGGAGAAGTGCCTCTTCATGTCTCTTGCCCATTTTTTGATGTGTTCATCTTCTTTATGGATGTTGACTTTGAGTATTTCTTCATATATCTTGGATACTAGCCCTTTGTCTGTAGTGTCATTTGCAAATATCTTCTCCCATTCTGTGGGTTGCCTCTTTGTTTTGTTGACTGTTTCCTTTGCTGTACCCCCAAACTACTAGAACTCATACGACAATTCGGTAATGTGGCAGGATACAAAATCAATGCAGAGAAATCAGTTGCATTCTTATATACTAACAATGAAAAAATAGAAAGAGAAATCAGAGAATTGATTCCGTTTACTATAGCACCAAAAACCATAAGGTACTTAGGAATAAACCTAACCAAAGAAGTCAAGGATCTGTACTCGAGGAACTACAGAACACTCATGAAAGAAATTGAAGAAGACACAAAAAGATGGAATACCATTCCATGCTCATGGATGGGAAGAATAAACATTGTCAAAATGTCTATACTGCCCAGAGCAATCTATACGTTCAATGCCATTCCGATCAAAATTCCACCAACATTCTTCAAAGCGTTGGCACAAACAATCCTAAAATTTGTATGGAACCAAAAAAGACCCCGAATCGCTAAGGAATTGCTGAAGAAGAAAAGCAAAGCTGGGGGCATCTCATTACCTGACTTCAGGCTTTATTACAAAGCTGTGATTACCAAGACAGCATGGTACTGGCACAAAAACAGAGAAATAGACCAATGGAATAGAGTATACAGTCCAGATATGGGCCCACAAATCTATGGGCAAATCATCTTTGACAAAGCAGGAAAAGATATCCAGTGGAAAAAAGACAATCTCTTCAATAAATGGTGCTGGGAAAATTGGACAGCTACATATAGAAGAATGAAACTAGACCATTCTCTTACACCACACACAAAGGCAAACTCAAAATGGATGAAAGACCTCAACGTGAGGCAGGAATCCATCAAAATCCTGGGAAAGAACATAGGCAGTAATCTCTTTGACATCGGCCACAGAAACTTCTTTCAAGACACATCTCCAAAGGCAAAGGAGACAAAAGCGAAAATGAACTTCTGGGACTTCATCAAAATAAAAAGCTTCTGTACAGCAGAGCTAATTCCCTCTTAAGCAAACCCCTTTCCTTTTATTACATCAAGATTAGAAGGCCTGGAAATTTGGGAACCCATGCCCAGTGCATAAAATCAAAATTGATTCCCTTTCAAAGAAAAATCTTTTTTTTTTTAACTTGCGTGTGTTTTCTTTGAGATTTTTATTTATTTAATTGACAGAGAGAGACACATCAAGAGAGGAAACACAAGCAGGGGAGTGAGAGTGGGAGAAGCAGTCCTTCTACCAAGCAGGGAGCCCGATGTGGGGCTCTATCCCAAGACACTGGGATCATGACCTGAGTGGAAGGCAGATGCTTAATGACTGAGCTATCCAGGTGCCCCCAAATAAAAATCTTGGTTTTCAACTTCTTGCATATGCATAAGCATATGTGGCTGGAAATGCTGTTGTGTGATTTTGCACTACTTACTGAAATACAAAGCAATTCCCTGAAACCTTGCTTCAACTTTCCAAGGAATAGTACTTCTCAGTACTTTGGGTCTCCTATTTTGAATAAATATCCTGTAACAAAGAATTGTCACATCTGCCCCCTGGAAATTTGGTATGTGTTTGGGCTGTGTACTGACTTTCTATGAAGTTAGCATTATCGCTGAAGCACCAAATTACTAATGTTTTGATGTTTCATATTTAGATATTAGCAATAGGGTAAGAGCCTGATTAAGGGTAATTGTCTTCCTATTTAGCTAGAACCCATTTCCATCTTCAAGAGGAATTTGTCCTATCCTCCAAATGATTTTGCTTATAAGAAGTTTGCATTCATCATTTATAGTCTTCATTTTGCAGAAGGCTTACCTGATTGGGCCATTCAGGAATCACATTAACACATTAAATTCTATGAATGAAAATTGCTGAGGAAAATAGTGTCTCCTAGCTTTTCCACAAATAAGAATTTGAACTTATAGCTTAGTAGTCAATACCATTTTAGAAATGAATTGTGATGGGAATTTCATATTACATTGCTTCTCCTTAAAGTGTGAAAAATAGATTATTACTGCAAAACTGCATAAAGATTCTCCCAAGACTGAGAAACTAGATCTACTATTTTGACTTATGCTTAAGCAAATGGATATTATTTTTATCTGATCTTGGTGGCTTGGTATTCACTTGTGATTTTTCTTTATGTTCCCAGCATCAAGGATGATCAGGAAAAACCCCAGTTTTACAATAGAATTCTGTTCTTGCACTCATTTACTCAAGAAACCAACCAGTCCAGTTCTTGCCATCTGACCTATTATATCCCACTTTACTTATATTAAATTATGTGTACTCACCATAACCAATCAAACTCAAGTACTAGTGAGTCCTCCCATTAAAAGCAATTTTTCTCTGTGTTAGTGAAATGCTGCTTATTTCTCACCACATAATTATATCTTAATATGTCTAAACACCTAAACCAGTAATAGAGAAGGCAAAGCATTTGGTAGTTTCCTAATCAGAAACTTTTAGAACTTGTTGAGGTCAGGCTATGTATATTATTTTCAGCTTTGCCTCCTCAGTATTCAGAGCAGTGTCTGACAAAGGAGTAATCAAGAAATCCGTGGTTAATAAGTAAATATGTAAATGCAGTAAAACATCTCCATTTTAAGAATATTTAATATCATCATAACCAGTTTCACTGATTTTTTTTTCCAAGTTTCGTGTGCATGTGATTTTATGGAGGAAAACCGAGCCAAACCTGTCTAATTACTACAATTCTTGTGTTCAAAGTCAGTGGGGGTGAAGCTCAACCAGTCTTTTCTGCAGGCTTTATGTTTTTATCTCTGGAAAAATAATAGCTGTTTCTCCTGAAATCAAGCTTTTAATGTCAAGATCATTTTGCATGCATTCCCACACATTTAAAACATAACTAAGTCTACTGCCACTGCTTTGTAATTTCCCAAGCCCTTCCCTGTCCTACCTCTATAGACACTGTCTATGCTCTGGTTACCAAATGACTTGGTTACTACCTTCCTTGTGACTTTTTTTGCCTTTGTACCTGTACTATAGTATAATGAAATGACCAGCACTAAAGCCAGTTTCTTTTTAACTCATCACACTTCTCTTCATGTGATGGTTCAGTGTTGAACATTTGTTTTCTACATTTGCTTTAAGCAAAATATAGTATGCATGCGCACATGTAGTATTTGTGTAGACAGAAAGAATGGATTGTCAACCTTAAGAAAATTGTTATCTATGGGGAAAACACACACATGCGTGTGCACACGCATGCACACACACACACATTAAGACAAATTTGCAAACCAGTCATCTAAAACTTCTTTTCATGTTAGTGAAAATGTAATTGGTATATATATTTAAATCCACATGTATAGGTACTTCAGAATTAACTAGCAATGTTAAACAGTTTTGATAATGAACTGTTTTATGTCCCCTGTAAATGATACTTCTCTTCTTGTAGTCTCCCACTCTTCTTAGGTGCCTGTCTCAAATGCAAAAACATCTACTATATATCACATTTTTCATTGAGATTTCAATATATTTAAGAATCATCAGATTCTGTATATAAAACCTCAAAGCATGTCATAGGTAATGTGTGGAGAAGCTACATGTTCCAAAAGGCATGCCCTTGTTTTAAATGTCCATGAGCCCTGGACTCACAGATTTTAATGCATGAAGGGACACACACACTCAAAAAGGGGCAGACCTTACTCCTGTCTCATTTTATAAGGGGGCAACTTTCTTCACCTGCCTGTCCCAAACATCAGGATCATGCCTACAATCCAGACGTGTTATTAGCATGGATTATTTTACTCAGGATTTTAGATTGAGAACAGAAAAAATTAATTGAGAATAATCAAAATCACCCTATCAAATAAGCTATATAAGTTTACAACAATGTAGGTACAATTCTATATAAAAATATAGATATTGTGTTTTGTGTTTCAACTATTAATATCCATTGTTTGTTACTAAATTGGTGAAGCTTTTAACAAGGTGGAGCTTAAAAGGACTCTCCCTATTCTGATAGAAGCCATATCTTCTTCCACTGCCCTCATTTCGGATCTGACACTCTTCTATGACTGACACCAGTCTGCATTTGTGGAGCACATTTCTTGTATGAGACATATTAATTGCAGAAGATTCTATCTTCCCATCTGCTATGCCTCAAACTTCACACTTCCTGTATAATCTTTTACAGCTATAGTTGCATGGCCCCAGCAATCCCTTTTCTGGCTTTGCTACTGCGCAGATCTATTAAAGTCCTGGAATAGCCACACATTTTCTTCAGAATGTTTGATGCTTCTCTCTCTTGAGAATGGCTTCTCTCTCCCTGCTATGCTGTTGCTCTCAGAACTTACTAACTTTCTCTTTTTGATGCCTGTGATTAGCTCTGCTTGAACAGTGTGAGGTTTTACTGTCTGCCTTGGTTTCTTGACAGAGAGGAATGCTATCTCTGTAACTGAACATTACCCAAAGAAATCTCCAGACTGCTTAGAAGACAGACTGTGGTTCTACTCAGGTAGCATGATCAAAGGCTCCAGTTTCCTGTCTTCAAATACCACCTGGGCAAAACTTGGCCAGATTAGAACAGCATAGAATTGTGTGAAATGGGATCACAAAAGCATGGTTGGGAAGGAACATCTAGGAGCTCTGCTAAGTAGCAGAGGATAAATGGCACATATCTATGAAAATAAAAAAATAAGAAATTTCTCCAGGGAGAACCAGTCATTGGGGGCCCAAACACTTTCATGAATTTCACCTCCAGGAACTTGACCATGTTCTCGCAGTGACCATCAGAGAAAAATCCCCTGCTATTTTCTGGCAGGTGGAGGAGGAAAAGAAACCATTTTGAAATACAGCAGACCACTCCATTCTTCTTAACAAAGCCTACCCTCAGGAGAAACTATTTAACCAGGGCCTAAACCACTGGGATTTTATAGAGCCCTCTGCACGGAAGAGGGAAAAACCAAACTCCAGCCCACTCTAATCATCCTGTCCCATTGAAGGAAGGGGTGGGGACTGAAAAGTGCAGTTGACCCTTGAACAACATGAGTTTTAACTGCATCGGTCCACTTACACACCAAGGGTTTAGAGTCCAATACTGAAAATGTATTTTCTCTTCTTTATGATTTTCTTAATAACATTTTTATTCTCTAGTTTACTTTATCATAAGAATACAGCATATAATACATATAACATACAAATATGTATTAGTTGACTATGTTATTGGTAAGAATTCCAGGCAACAACAGGCTGCTAGTAGTTGACTTTTTTTGGAAGTCAAAAGTTATACATAGTTTTTTGTGCAGGGGAGTGGGTGCTCCTAACTCAGTCATTGTTCAAGGGCCACTGAACATGTGGACTTCAGAGTACAGAGGTACAGACTAAAAGACTAAGACCTTAATGTCACATTACTAAAGGTCTATTTACAGCAGTTTCTTTTATGCAATACATCATGTTTGGTTATCAAGAAAAAAATTGCAAGACATGCTAAGAGGCAAATACATGCACACGCTCGCGCACACACACACACACACACACACACACACACACACACACAGTTTGAAGAGAGAACAAACATCAGAACCAGACTAAGATATAACAGGGATGTTGGAATTGTCAGACTGATAATTTAAAACAACTATGACTAAGAATCTAAGGGTTCTAATATATAAAGCCTATAGTATGCAAGAACAGATGGGAAATGTAAGCAATGAGATGAAAATTCTAAGAAAAACAAAAAGAAATGCTAGAGATCCAAAACACTAACAGAAATGAAGAATGCCTTGATGGGCTTATTAGTAGACTGGACATAGCTGAGGAGAGAACCTCTGAACTAGAGGATATTTCAGAAGAAACGAATAAAACTGAAAAACACCCCCTGGGGGGGAATAAGAACAGAATATTCAAGAACTGTGGGACAACTACAAAGACATAGCATATGCATAATGAGAATTACAGAATGAGAGAAAAGAATAGAAGGAACATTAAGTAATGCCAGGATTTCTCCCAAATTAATGTTAGACACCAAACCATAGATAGATCCAGGAAGCTCTGAGAACATCAAGCAGAATAATATATATCTCTTGTCAAAGATCTTGAAGAGACTGATCAAGGTAGAGGCAATATTCAAAAGATGACAGAAAATTTTTCATAATGGGAATATAGTTGTATTTTCAGATTCAAGAATCAATAAGACCCCCCCCCCAGAAAAAAAGAATACTCAGATGTATTATAGTAAAACTGTAGAATGGCAAAGAAAACAAATAACCCTAAAATAAACAAGAAAGAAAACACAAATATTGTACAAAGCACTCAAAATTCAGCCTATAATAGGCTCGTTCAAATGTGTATTCCAAAAATGCTATGATAGTCCCAAAATTTGGTGGGGAAATGAAGAACTACTATGATTCATAATAGCAACTATTTATACTAGGCCGGTTAGAAAGTCTTATTATTATTTTTTAAATAGGATGTAAAGCTACGGTTCCACATGATGATTTGACAACTGAGAGTAACCAGCAGTCCTTTTTTATATATAATGTGAGTTCACTTTAAGTCACAAAATGTAGCTGGTGATAACGGACATTCAAATAACCATATAGAACTTTCATACTAAAAATATATTAGAATACCCATGAGTGAGAATGTCATCATCCTAGAGATAGTCTTGAACCTGTTCTAAACTATAAAAATGAAACCAACCATTACTGTGCTAATTATGTGAGCAGTAACAAATTTTATATGAATGATCTGACACCACTTATGAGAATACTTTGCATAAAGACACATCCTATCTTTACAGACATCCCAAAATAGCTTAGGTATCTGTACTGAAGGATTGGAATACTGTTGTTTTAAAAATGTATTGATTTCACGTTACAAGAACTGGTGGAGAATAAGAGGATAAATAGCACATTTTTTAAAACAAAATTGAGAATTCTAAAAACAAAGTTAGAACATTTTCTTGATTGATTTTCCCTTGTTCTTTACAACTCAGAAGGCTCATTGTTCTGAATTGAACAAAATCGATCTCTGAAGTACTTCTATTCAGAAGCTTTATTTATAGGAATTAAATGCCAAACACTCTTTTAATTAATGTCCACATGAAGCTCAACTCTCAATGTTACAAATGTATTCTTAATTCTTGGGATTTTCACATTATTGATCAAAAAGAAAAGAGAGGTGTGCTTTTAGTTTGCTCCTAAGATCTACATCACGAACAAGTCTAGATATTTAAGAAACACTTTAAACATATTTAACTTTAATATCCTTGCAGTGTTTTTGGCTTTCCTCCAGAAAAATCCAAATGATTCTAAAAGACCAACCACAATGTACTGGTCATATATGGATGATGAAGGGGAGTTAGTGAAAATAAAAACAAAAGCAATCATTCACCAGAAGGAAATATTTTCAGAAAGTAAGTATATGGAGAATGTATATACACTCTCCTACAAAATATGCCTTATTAATAGCATGGTTCAAGTTTTTTATATTTTTATATTTGGTGTGATTTATTACTAACAGAAAAATGTTCTTTAAAATATCAAATTGTGAGCATGGATTTGTCAATTCCTCTTTGTAGTTCTACACATTTTTCTGTCATATATATATGTAAATACACTATATGTAAAATATATATAATATTTGGTGTGCTGAAGTTTATTTTTATTGAATAAATAGGCTATGTATCACATATGAGTTTAAGATGTACAATGTGTTACTTTGATACATATATTTGATTGCTGATATGGTGATATTTATCACATTATATAATTATGTACAATATTATTATCTATACTTACTATACTGTTCATTAGATCTTTTATTGTCTAAACTTTTATTGTTTATACTTATGTACTGCTCATTAGGCTTATTTATTATCAATTAAAATTTTGTAGCCTTACACGCCATTCCTCTTATCACCCCATACCCTCATAACCATTGTTTTACACTCTGGTTTTTACAAGTTTAACTTTTTTTAGATTTCACATATAAGTGATATCATAGTACTTGTTTTTGTCTGACTTATGTCATTTGCCATAATGTTATCAAGGTCCATTCATGTTGTAAATGGGAAAATATCTTCCTTTCTCATGGTTGAATAATATTCCATTCTGAATATGTAGCACATATTTTTATACATTCATCTGTCGGACATTTTGGTTGTTTCCATTTCTTGACTATTGTGAGTAATGCTGTGATAAACATGGAAGTTCATATATCTCATCAAGATCCTGTTTTCATTTCTTTGGCTATATACTCAGAAGGGGAATTGCTGGGTCATATGAAAGCTTTATTTATAATTTTTTGAAGGACCTCCATATTGTTTTCTATAGTGATTGGACCAATTTACATTCCCACTAACAATGTATAAGGGTTCCCTTTTCCGCATATCCTTGCCAGCACCTGTTGACGCTCATCTTCTTGATGGTAGCCATTCTAACAAGTGTAAGGGGATATCTCATTGTGGTTTTGATTTGCATTTCCTTGAAAATTAGTAATGTTAAATACTTTCTCATGGTCTGTTGTCTATTTCCCTTATCCAATATATTATTTGCAAAAATTGTTTCTTGTTCTACATGTTGTCTTTTCATTTTGTTAACTGTTTTTCTGTGCAGAAGCTTTTGAATTTGATGTAGTCTCATTTGTTGATTTTTTGTTGTTGTTGTTGTTGTTGTTGTTGTTGCTTATGCTTTTTAGGGTCATGCCCCAAAATTTTTCCTAAGACCAATATTGATGAACTTTTTTCCTACATTTTCTTCTAGATCTTAAATTCAAGTCTTTGATACATGTTGAGTTAGTTTTTGTGACTGGTATGAGATAGAAGTTTAAATTCATTGTTTTGCATGTGTTTCCTAAGTTTTTCTAGTACCATTTGCTGAAGAGACTATCTTTCCCCATTGAGTATGTTTGGCTATCTTATTGAATGCTAGTTGACCATAGGTGCCAGGGTTTAATTGTGGGGTCTCTATTCTGTTCCACTGTTTGACATCTATCTTTGTGCTGGTACCACACTATCACGTTGTAGTATAGTTGGAAATATGGAAACGTGATACCTTTGACTTTGTTCTTTTCTCTTGGGATGACTTTGGCTATTTGGGGTCTTTTGTAGTTCCACATAAATTGTATGTTTCTTTTATTTCTGCAAAGAATGCCTTTGGTATTCTGATGGGAGCTGTGTTGAATCTGTGGATGGCTCTGGATAGTATGATTTTTAATAATATTAATTTTAATAATATTAATTCTTTTTTAAATTAATGTAATTAATTTAATTTTAATAATATTAATTTTTCTGATTCATGAACATGTGGTATCTTTCCATTTGTTTGTGTTTACTTCAATTTCTTTCAGCAAGGTTTTATAGTTTTCTTTGTACAAATCTTTCATTTTCTTAATTAAATTTATTCCCAGGCATTTTATTTTTTTGATGATATTGTGAATGGGATGGTTTTCTTTACTTCTTTTACAGATTCTTCATCATTAATGTAAAGGAATGCCACTGATACCTATAAGTTGATTTTGCTTCCTTTCATGTTACTGATTCTTTGGGATGTTCTATACATGGGATCAGAACTTATCATCAGCAAATAATGACAATGCTACTTCTTTCTTTTTAATTTGGATGCCCTTTCTTTCTTTATTTTGTCTAATTGCTATAGCTAGGACTTCCAGTACTATATTGAACAGCAATGGAGAAAGTGGATATCCTTGCCTTATTCCTGATTATAAAGGAAACACTTTCAATTGCTCTCCATGAATATAATGTTAGCTATAGGTTTGCTGTATATGACCTTTAATATGCTGAGATATGTTCCTTCTATACCCAGTCTGTTAAGAGTTTTTATCATGAGAGGATGTTGTATTTTGTCAAATGCCTTTTCTGTGTATATTGAGATGACCACATAATTTTTATCCTTCATTCTATAGATGTGTTGTATTACATTTATGTTTTCAAATCTTATATCTGATAATAGTTTAATATACATAAAGATACATAAAGAACTTGTACAACTCAATAACAAAAATGAATTTGATTAAAAATGTACAGGGGATCTGAATAGACATTTTTTCCACAGAAGACAATCCAGATGGCCAACAGACACATGAAAACATCACTAATCGCCAGGGAAATGCAAATCAAAACCACAATGAGATATCACTTCCTACTTGTCAGAACGGCTGGTATCAAAAGGACAAGAAATAACAAGTGTTGGCAAGGATGTGGGAAAAAGGAAACCCTCATGCACTGTTGGTGGGAATGTAGACTTGTATAGCCACTGTGGAAAACAGTATGGAGGTTCCTTAAAAAATTAAAAGTATAACTACCATATAATTCAGTAATTCCACTACTGAGTATCATTCGGGGGGGAGGAAGCACTAATTTGAAAAGATATATGTACCCCTATGTTCTTTGCAGCATTATTTATATAGTTAAAATATGGAAGCAACTTCAGTGTCCATAGATGGATGAATGGATAAAGATGCGGTAAACATCCGTAACCTAACACTATTCAGTCATATAAAGTAATTAAATGTTGCCACTGGGGGTAATATGGATGGACCTGGAAGGTATTATGCCAAGTGAAATAAGTCAGACAGAGAAGAACAAATATTGCATGATTTCAATTATATGTGGATTCTCAAAACAAACAAGCAAACAAAACAAAACTCAAACTCAGATACAGAGAACAGATTGGTGACTGCTAGAGTGGAGGGATTGGGGAGGTGAATGGGTAAAGGAGATTAGGAATTAACAACTTTCTGTTGTAAAATAAATAGGTTGTAAGGATTTAATGTAAAGCATGGGGAGTATAGTCAATACTATTGCATTAAGTTTGTAAGGCAACAAAGGGTAACTTATCATAGTGACCATTTTGCAATGTATACAAATGCTCAATGTATGTGCAATGTATAATCACTATGTTGTATACCTGAGACTGATATAATATTGAATGTCAATTATACCACAGTAGAAAAAGAACAGATAATGACAATAAACTGATTTAGAACAATTGAAAATAAAATAACAAGAAAGGTGTACATAAAAAGTAGCAAAATCCATAACCTCAATATCACACAAGGTTAAATCTGAAGCAAAAGTTTTAAATGGAACAAAAATGGAACATTGTATAGTACAATAGCCACAATAAAGTTATAACAATTATAAATATCTATGCATCAAATAACATGGAAGAAACATTTACATAGTCAAAACTATAGTATACTAAAGAAAAAGAGAAATGCATTATTGGCAATAGATTTATTTATTCACTCAATCCATTTCAGACCAACTGGATAAGGAATAAATACAGGGACTCCTGGGTGGCTCAATTGTTAAGCATCTGCCTTCGGCTCAGGTCATGATCCCAGAGTCCTGGGATCAAGCCCAGCATTGGGCTCCCTGATTGGTGGGAAGCCTGCTTCTCCCTCTCTCACTCCCCTTGCTTATGTTCCCTCTCTCGCTGTGTTTCTGTCTGTCAAAAAATAAATTTAAAAAATCTTAAAATAAAAGGAATAAATACAGAAGAACTAAATAACACAATTAGTAAGGTGAAGTTATTTGATCAGTATTGTATTCTATACCATGAAATACAGAATACATTTATACTATGGGATCCCTTGAAGTATTCTAAAAAAAAATGGCTATATTTTTCTAGAAGGAAAACATCATTGTTTTTCAAAATACATGAAAAGCAAAACAATACAACCATATTCATTAGTTAAATTCATTAATTAAAATTCTATTAGAGTAGAACTTAACAAAACCAAGAGACAAAAACATCATGCTTTAGACACTTTATCTTAAACAATTCAAAGAGAAATTAAAACCTTACATTAAAATAACTAATAAATGATAATAGAAACACTTTCTGATATCAGAAACTATGTGATGTTTCAAGAGCAGTGCCCCCCAAAATTCCAGAGTTTTAAGTATTTATATTAATAACAGTATTAAAAACAAAAGATATATGAATCATCAAGCCAGAAAAGGGAAAAAAGACAAATAGAAAATAAGTCAAATAATATCAGAAGTTAGGAATTAAAAAGATTAAAGAAAATATAATAAATTAAAAGATGGTTATTTGAATAACCATAACATTGGCAATTAATTACTAATAAAGAAAAAACATGAGGGGGATTGAAATGAATGAAATAAGCACAGATGAAAGCATCACAGACAATGGTAAGAGACCACTTTGTTCAACACTGTGAAAATAAATTGGAATATCATAATGAATTGGATACTATTTCAGAAAAATATAACAAAAGTCACTCAAGAAAACATAGAAACTTGAAAAGATCACCGTATTTGATTTTGCCTATGGATGCTTGTGTATGCATATACATATACATGCATAAAGTGTTCTGGAAATAAACTAAAAATACAGCTAGGTTCTATGCAATAAAATTGGTACCTAGGGAACAAAAACAAGAAAGATTTTTTTCATTTTATATCCTTTTTACATTTTGAATTTAGAATCATGAGAACATTATCTATTTAAAAAGAAGTATTATTTAATTTTTAAAAATACTAAAATTAAAACAACTGCAAAAAATATTTATCAAGAAAGGAGCTGAAAATTAAGGGTTACTTTAGGTATTAGAGCTCTGAATCCTCATCCTTACCTCTTACAATATACCCACAACAAAAGTGAAGGAGCTTGGTATGTTTCTATTATACTGAGCCATCTTGTCCTTCAGTTTCAAAGTAAAATGAACATGTTAATACATGTGGGGAGAAAGACTACATTTTTATTATTTATTCTTATTTTAAAGATTTTATTTATTCACGAGAGACACACACACTCAGAGAGAGAGAGAGGCAGAGGGAGAAGCAGGCTCCCCATGGAGCAGGGAACCTGATGCAGGACTTGGTCCCAGGACCCTGGGATCAGGACCTGATCCGAAGGCAGATGCTTAATGGACTGAGTCACCCAGGCACCCAAAGGAATATATTTTTAAAATTCAAATGAAGTCTTTTTAAATGACTAAAAGTCATTAGGAATAAAACCAACTTCAAAATTTAACTCTCAACGATACATAGCTTTTTGGCTACAAAGACAAGAGGCTTTGTAGAGATCCCATTGTAGAGATCCCAATTTGCAGCACATACTAAGGAACTGGCTGGTCTCAATTAAAGTTTAATAACTCTTCTTCAGTCTGAAAACTTTCAGCTACAGTTCCTGTGTGCTATGGAAATGAAAGAGTTTTAAAGACCTTTCCACCTCAATTATAGTCAGCTATAGAAAGCAGCAGAGAACTTGTAAAAGTAGAATAAGGTTTGGTAAATCCCAACCTTCCTTGATATTTCATTAACATATCATTAAGAAAAGTCAGTTCTTGGACTTTTTTTTCTTGAAAGGTGATGCATTTGCACTCTAAGTTGTTATGTTTGGTGATAGGTAACACAGGTCTCATTTAATTATTAAGAAGGTATTTTTTTAATGTTTACAAGATCTGCTTTTTATTTCCAGTATCGTTAACAGTTACCTCTATAATATTGGATGACTCATAGTATTTTGATGTCCAAGTCTGAATCTTTCCAAATTGAGTTGGTAAAATCAATGGCTTAAAGCCATCTCTTTGTAATGTTCTTAACAAAATCGTGTGTAACTAATGGATCATCTTGGATTCAGAAACAGTCCCTTAGGCTCTAATAATACAAGTTAAAGTGATTTAACCTGCTGAAAAGTACAAGAGCAGTTTTAGCCCATCGGGAATCATTTACTATATTCAGGCACAGGAGCTACTTGAACTGTACTGTGTAGATGGGTATGTTAAGATGAGGTCCATCACATGACCCATCCATAATTTAGTGCTAACTGCCTAATGGATGATTAAGGACCAATTATTTTAGATTGGTCAAAGTGTTTGCTGTATAAAACTTTTATTGATCTTTTCTCTTTTTGCAGCTCCCTTACCTTAATTATAATTATTCTGCTTGTAAACAAACACCAAAATTTTTATCCAAAACAAGCACTTCTATAAAATTGTCTTGTAGTCTTCAGTGTTCTTTATGTACAGTAGATTCTATCACCTGATAGTCTTTGGGAAAATCTTTTATCTTTAATCTGCAGGTTTAAATCCTGCCCAACTGGTTTTCATTATATTTTTGTTTTTAATAGCTTCAATGAGGTATAACTGACATAGAATAAACTGTGCATATTTAAAGCATACAGCTTGATAAATTTTGACCATGATACTATCATCAAAATAAAGATAATGACCATATCATCCATAAGTTCCCAAAATTTTCTTATGCCACTTTTGCCATTTCTGACCCTTCCTTCCCAAGCAAACACTCATATGCTTTTTGTCAATACAGGTTAATTTACATTTACTACACCAAATTTATATAAATGGAACCATAGTATGTACCCTTTTTTCTGCCTTCTTTCATTAAACATAATTATTTGAGATATAGTCACATTGTTGGGTTATCAGTAGTTAATTCCTTTTAATAGCGAAATAGTATTCCACTGCATGGATATACCATAATGTTTTTATTCATTCACCAGTGGATAGACATTGGGTTGCTTTTAGATTTTTAGATTTTTTTTTATTATATACAAAACTGTGATGAATAATTATGCACAAATCTTTGTATGGGAATAAGTTTTCATTTTTTACATAACTACCTAGGAATGGAATGCTGAGGGAGGTATGTTTAACTTTGCTAATGGAGACATAATTGACAAATAACATTATACTGCTTTCAGGTGTACAACATAATGATTTGACACATATATATGTGGAATGATCACCACAATAAGTCTAAGTAACATTTATCACCATATAGTTACTTTTTTCATGTAATGAGAATTTTTAAGATCTACTCGCTTATCTAATTTTAAATATGTTATACGGTATTAGTAACTATAGTCACCATTGAGACATTATATCCCCATGGCTTGTTTATTTTACAATTGGAAGTTTGTACCTTTTGACGCTTTTCCCTCATTTTAATTATCCCCAACACTCAGCTCTGCCAACCACCAATCTGTTCTCTGTATCTATGAGCTATCTTTTTTCTTTAGAAAGAGAAAGAGAGAGAGTGCATGTAAGCTGGAACAAAGTGGGATATATATATATATATTGCCCAGCACGGAGCCCAGTGTGGGGCTTGATCTCATGACCCTGAAATCATGACCTGAGTCAAAATGAAGAGTAGGACCCTTAACTGACAGAGTGACTCAGACACCCCTATTAGTTATTTTTAAACATATTTTTATTGTAGCAAAATATACATAAAAATTATCATTTTAACAATTTTTAAGTGTATAGTTCTGAGGCATTAAATACACTGACATTGTTGTGCAACCATTACCACCATCTATCTTCAAAACTTTTTCATCTTGCAAAACTAAAACTCTGTACTCATTAAATACTAACACCCCATTCCCCTCTCCACCAGCCCCTGCCAACTACCATCTTACTTTATGTCTTTTTGAACGTGACTACTTTAGATATCTCATGTAAATGAATATTTGGGCTTTTTGTGACTGCCTTATGTCACTAAGCATAATATCTTCAAAGTTCATGCATGTTATAGCATGTGTCAGAATTCCCTTCTTTCTTAAAGATAATAATATTTCACTGTATGTACATCCCATCTTTTTAAAAAAATCTATTCATCTTAAGATGGATATTCGGCTGTTGTGAATAATTGCTGTCATGAACATGGGTGTACAAATGTCCATTCAAATCACTGTTTTCACTTCTTTTGTTATGAACCCAGAAGTGAAATTGCTGGTTCATATAGTAATTCTATGTTTAATTTATTTAGGAATCACTGTGCTGTTCTCCAGAGTGGCTACTCCATTTTACACTCCTCCCAGAAATGTGCAAATGTTTCAATTCCTCTATATTCTTACCAATGCTTGTTAATTTCCTTTATTAAAAAAATAATAGCCACCCTAATGTGTGTGATTACATAGCCTTAGCCAATTTGACTAAATGAAATGAATGAAAACTTAATTAAATGATGCCCAATATTGTTTAAGAGCATTTAAGCCATAGAGATTTTTGTTCTAACAAACTACATGTAAAAGCTTACTCTGTGGAAGAGACAATGACAAGGCCATTCTGTTTGTAGTGAGGATTGGAGAAATACAGCCCTGTCAAACTTCTAGACTCCCAGCCTTGTTCTTTTCCTGGTAGCACCCAAAAGAGACAGTCTAAAGCAGTCAATAGTGTTAAATGGCTTAATATGTCCGCTTAAAACCTATAATGGTTCAGACTTGTAACTTCTGCTTTGGTAACCAGTACAGCCACCATTTTATTCATTAAAGTGAGTTTCTTTTTTTTTTTTAAAGATTTTATTTATCTGACAAAGAGAAACACAGCCAGAGAGGGAACACAAGCAGGAAGAGTGAGAGAGGGAGAAGCAGGCTTCCTGCCTAGCAGAGAGCCTGATGTGGGACTTAATCCCGGGTCTCCGGGATCATGACCTGAGCCAAAGGCAGTCGCTTAACCAACTGAGCCACCCAGGCGCCCCTAAAGTGAGTTTCAAAAGTTAACATGAATAATTAAAAACTTGGAGCTAGACTTGAAGCTGTTAAATATCCTGTGTAGTCCTACAAGTGCCCTCATGCTTCCTTAGTATCTCAAAGTATTTTGGCAAATCCATATTATCCCTTAATCCTCTCAAATTGACTTGAATGCATTGACATCATTTAAAAACTAATTCAAGCTGATGAACACTTTACTCTCCTTGTATTTTAAATATAAATAGACTGGAATCTAAATTGCAAGATCATCCAATCATTCTTATATGCATGATTTTCCAACAAATATACTCTATAGGAGCCACTACTTAGTGAGTCCCCAATACTCCATTAGCCTCTTAGTAAAATATAAATTCATGAATGCTTGTTAAATATGTATACATAAAAGAGTTTCTGAATCAATCAGACAGTAAAGAGGCAGCATTATTTAACGGTTGAGAGCATGGGCTATAGAACCCAGGGCTGCCTAAGTTAGATCCTGTTTCTACAACTTATGAGCTGTGCCATGCTGGGTAAATCAGGTAACTTCTCTGGACCTCAACTTTCTGATCTTTTAAAAAGATATTATGGTATTGGAACCTATTTTACAGAATTTCTATGAGAATTAACATCATGATATTTATAAATTAATTATAACAATGCTTGCCACATAATAAACACCATAAATAAAATTAGATGAAATTTTCTTCTTTTCTGACAAAGGTTATGTTATAGCTATATTTCTCTAGAGATGTGCTGAGTTCTAATACAGATCTTTCTTAACTTATGATGGGGTTATGTCCCAATGGACTCATTGTAAATTGAAAATATCTTGTTAAAAATACATGTAATACACCTAACTTATAAATAGCATAGTTTAGTCTAGCCTACCTTAAATGTTCCCAGAACAGTTCCATCAGCTTGTAGGTGGGTAAAATCACCGAACAGAAAGCCAATTTTAGGGGCGTCTGGGTGGCTCAGTTGGTTAAGCGACTGCCTTCGGCTCAGGTCATGATCCCGGAGACCCGGGATTGAGTCCCACATCGGGCTCCCTGCTCAGTGGGAAGCCTGCTTCTCCCTCTCTCACTCCCCCTGCTTGTGTTCCCTCTCTGGCTGTATTTCTCTCTGTCAAATAAATAAAATCTTAAAAAAAAAGAAAGCCAATTTTATAATAAAGTGCTGACTATCTCATGTAACTTATCAAATACTATACTGAAAGTGAACACAAAATAGTTGTATGGGGACACAACAGTTGTCAGTATGTCAGTTGTTTAGCTGTGTGATTGGTGGCTGACAGAGAGCTGAGGCTGCCCAGCATCATGACAGAGGGTCGAACTGTGTATCTCTAGCCTGGGAAAGGATCAAAATTCAAAATTTGAAGTATGGTTTCTATGGAATATATATTGTTTTTGCACCATCATAAAGTCAAAAAATCTTAAGTCAAGCCAGCATAAGTCGGGCACCACCTGTGTGCTACCTCACTTTAAAAAGCCAAGGAACTGCATATGGACTTGATCAGTGTCTTTCTGCAAAGTGTTTTAAATGCCAATAGAATGGGAATAGATGACTAAAAGCATTTACTTCCTTCATAACTTATTGCCTGCTGCTTTTTTTGCCCTCTCCCACTAATCTCTAAAATACCTCTGATTCTAGCCATAATGAAATCCTTATAATTATCCAAAGGAATTATGCATTTTCAACTTCTACACCATCTCACATCCTTTTCCTTCTTCCTTAATCATCCTTGCAACATTTCTTTGTCTACCTAAATCACATGAAATTTCAATACTGATTAAGAAATTGTCTGGGGTACCTGGGTGGCTCAGTTGGTTAAGCCACTGCTTTTGGCTCAGGTCATGATCCCGGAGACCCGGGATCGAGTCCCACATCGGACTCCCTGCTGGGCGGGAAGCCTGCTTCTCCCTCTCTCACTCCCCCTGCTTGTGTTCCCTCTCTGGCTGTGTTTCTCTCTGTCAAATAAATAAAATCTTAAAAAAAAAGAAATTGTGATTAAGGGTAAATTTATTTGAGTTCTGGGCATGAGGATAGTCTATCAAAACAATCCCCAAATGAAGAAATACTACGAGGAAGCAAAATAAAAAAGTCTATATTAGCTCTCTTACCAAGCATTATAGCATGTAATTCATTCCACTTCATATACAACTTCTTTCTTTTCTTGTTTTAAATTTTCGGGAGAGTGTGTCCACATGAGTGGGCAGAGAGGCAGAGGAAGAGGGATACAAGCAGACTCCCTACTGAGCAAGGAGCCCAGCCAGAAGGCTTGATCCCAGGACCCAGGACTGTAAAATCTCAGGGCCATGAGATCATGACCTGAGCCAAAACCAAGAGTTAGATGCTTAACTGACTGAGCCACACAGGTGCCCCACAACTTATATCTTTATAGATAAAGAAACTAGGTGGCCACACTGTATGTAACTGGAGATTTGGTCCCTCCTCTCTATCCCTTGATCCCCTTCCTCTCTCTAGAGTTTGTCCCTTGGCAATGTTGCTAGTGCTCCTGGTTCAATTATAGACCAGTATTTACCACATGTCACCCTTTAGAAATTCTGAACACAGTTGCCTTATACACTGCCATTCCTTTTCTGTGCAAGCCAGAGGCATTCCTGCTACACTGGTATAACTACCACCCACATTAGATAGAAATATCTTCAAAACCTTCATCCTACTTCCCAGTCAAGAGCCCCCTGAGGCCACCACTACTCTGATTTCTACCATCATATACTACTATTTGCTTTCTTAAATTTTACATCAATATAATATAATGTGTAATATTTCTTTTTAACACTAATGTAAATAAGATGCAATCACATTATTCCAGGTAGTAGTAGTTTGTTCTTTTCATTGTTCCCTCATGTAAATTTACAGCAATTAATTTAAACATGGTATAGTTAGCCATGTGTTATTTTCAGTTTTGTGTACTATAAGTAATTTTTTATAAAGTTTTTATATGTTTTTATATATCAAATACTCACTTCTTTCCTTTCCCTTTCTTTCTTCTTCTTTTATTTTTTTGGAGAGAGGAGAGAGAGTGAAAAGGAGAGAGAGAGAAAATCTTAAGCAGGCTCCACATCTGGCATGAAGCTGGATATGGGGTTTGATCTCAACCCTGAGAACATGACCTGAGTTAAAATTAATGGTTGATTCTTAACTGACTGAGTCCCTTGGGCATCCCTGCACTTATTTCTTTTGTGTGCATACCCTATGGGTTTCCTGGATAGGAGAAATGTACACACACATGAATGTGCATATGCACATAGACTTCCAAAAGACAAATATTCTCAGAGATATGACTCTAAGTCTATAATGAGTAAGAGAATCAACAGTCATTTACTAGGTAACTCCAGTCTTCCATGACATACACTAGGCATGATTGCCTCATAATGTGTTAGGCAGATTGTTTTCCAGTATAAGTCATATTTAACATGATAATGAAGATAGTCTTGGTTCCTTTATTTCATTACTTACCACTCACCTGTGTCTCTCAAATTTTACACATTTGGGCATTCTTTAGATCACAAATTTTACACATTTGGGCATTCTTTAGATCATAATATTACCATGAATGCTTCTTAACTTCCATTCTTTTACCTAGGAAATTTCAGTGAGGAAAACTTAGGATGTCAGTAATTATTAACTAAAGGCCTATCTCGTCCTTTGTCTCTGACTAGGAATGGGCAGCTGTGTGGTACCCTCGTAAGAGATGGTTTACTTCTGGTTGCCTAAGAGTCATATAAGCATGTATTGTAAAAGGAATAAAGCATTTTCCCCATGTTTCAAAAAGTGTAAGTTATTAGTAACCTGAGAAAAGAAGTGCTCTAAATTTGTGGAAAATGATAGCCTAAAAATAATGAGGCAGATTAATAATTACTACAAGAATTATTGAGACTTTTAATATGTTATGAAGTTCTACATTAGTAATACAGACTTTATAATTTCCTAACTTAGTGAACATGAAACTGTTTTCTCAGAGTATCTAATAACATCTTTATGGAATCAGTGATTATTAGAGCCAACTATGAGAAATACATTCATTGGGATATAAGGGATACCACATGGACAAATGAACTGAGCCCATTGCTTCCTTTCAGAGGAGCTGGAGAAGAACTGCTCAGCAATTGTTTACTGTGTGACTCATATGTTGCCTTCCCTACAATGGTTACAAGGGGAGATACAAAAAATTCAGGCCCTCCTCTACAGTTGCTCACAGGCATGAGTTGCTCTGACTTGTGCAAAAAGCATCTCATTCTGGGCTAGAATTGTAGAGCAACTTTCTTACTTGGAAGCATACCTAAGAGTGATATCTCCCCAGGGCTAAATTGTTCTTCTGTTTCTTTATGAATGCAAGTTTGCATCCCCCTTAATTTTGACTAGCATTTACAGGAGTTCTGGGTTTTAGAATTATAAAATGCCATATTTGGATAGTCCTTATTTTTTTAAGATTTTGCATGTTCTGTATCTCATTTGAACCACATAGCTCCTATGATTATTGGACAAGAGAGAGATTATTATTTCTGTCAGATATATGGAGAAATTGAGATAGATAGGGAAGTAATATGGAAGTTAGAATGGCAAAGTAGGAAAATAACTGAATGAGGAATGAGAAAACCCATGTCCTGGTTCCCTTGCAGATATTAACTGGCTGTATGACTTTTACAGTTATTTACCTATTTCTCTTCTGAAATAATAAAATTTGTATTATGTACCTGTTGGGGTTGTTGTGTGACTTAAAATACAGATAAAATATTTTGCAATAGTGTAAGCACTAAACAAGTGTGAGGTATTCTTATTTACTTGTTCATACCTCTACACTTCATCAGAGATGCAGTCAGTATGAGAAACCAACCCTCATAGATGTATCTTGTACTTTCTTCCCACAACATTAAGATACAGGATATCGTATAAATACAAAGGCTCAAATGTCTTCATGTTTTTCCTGATTTCATACTGGACCTACAGTAACCGGAGCAAGCTTTTAAAACATGAAAATGTTTATCATGTTATTACCCTGCCTGAAACTGTTTTATGACTTCCCAATGCACTAAAAATAAAATCTGTTAAAAATGTTCTGTTCCATGACCTGCAAGACCAGGCTTGATCTGGCTGATACCTATCTTAGCAATTTATATTTACTATTCCTATCATTTACTACTCTCCAGATACATCTATTTTACTCCCTTGAATTCTCCAAGCTTTTTCCTATCTCTAGAGCTTTTGTACATGCTGGAGCCTCTCTTTGAAATGATCCCTCGGCTTTCACCTGGCTAATGGCTCCTAATAGTTTAAATCTCAGATTAAATGTCACTTCTTCAGAAAGGCCATCTGTGAATGTTATATATATCATGGTATTTTCTTTCATTTTTCTCTCTTTTTAGAAAATGTTATAGTCTTCATAATATTTATTTGAAAAAAAATGAAGGATCTCTTTTAACGTTTGCTTTCCCTGATGTGCTTTAAAACTTATGAAGGCAAAGACTTTGTTTATGTGTTGTTTATTGGCTATGAACAGTGCTTATTACAGTAACTGACACATAGTAGCTACTCAATAATGTTTGTTGGATTGGTTGGGTGCATACTGCTTTTTATCAAAAGTATCAATGTTCTCTTTTGATAAAAGAAGGAATACAACTTCCTTATGCCAAGCAATGACTAAGCCTTTATTCTGAAAAAATAATTATAAGTAGTATCAAATATTTTGAGATTGTATTATGAATCTTTTAATCTGGTCGTCATCTGAAGCATACTAGTAAGTTCTTCATCCCTAATAGCTCACTGGCAGCCACCATCCACTTTTGTCTTTACTATCTCTGATTTCACACAAACTTTGGGAGAAAACAACTCCTCCTGACAAATGTGCATCTGTTGGCCAAGTAAACAGAGTCACCACCAATGGGAAGGATATATTAACTGTAGCATCTATACAGTATGCTATTTTTAAAAGAATTCTTAAGCATTAAATAAGTATTTCCCTTAATTACATACCAGTTTGAGTCTTATAAAAAGAACTAGAAAAGTAAAATTTTATTTGTATGATATTTACTTCATAAGAAATGGCACCAGGAGATGAAAATCAAATGCTGAGTTATCGGGTAGAATTTCTAGTCTTTTCTTCTCCTCATGTCTCAGGGGATGACTCCTGCTTTCCAGATAGCTTTTAGCTTGAATAAAACAAATGGCTCATAGATCATGTCACTGTTAGAGATGCCTTGCAAAGACATCTTTGTTAATCTTTGAGCCTGTCTGTGGTCTTCCTGTGCCAACTCTAGAAATGATCTGTAAAATATTTAAGTTATCTTCAGTGGTTCTAGAGTCCCAATAATACCATGATCTACTAAGCTTTACATAATATCCTCTACATAAAGGAAAAAATTATAAAGCAAACCACATTTTCAATTTTCATTTCTTCTTTTTTTCTTGTCACTAATCAACAGTTCAACATAGTTGCTGGTCTCTGTTTATTTTACTGTACTTCCTCACATCCTTAGTGTTATATATATAGTTTATATATATGTGTGTGTGTATATATATAATCATACACTATATATATGTGTGTGTGTATATATATATTCATTCAGTCATGCATTTATTTTTTCAATATTTTATTTTGAAACAATTTGAAATTAACTTAGTAATTGCAAGAATAGTACTGAACGATTTTATGTGTCCTTCACTTGGCTTCCCCCAGTAACAATATCTAACAAAACCATAGTACAATTACCTAACCATGAAACTGACATCACTGCAAGAGATTTTATTCAGATTGCAACAGTGTTTACATGGATTCTTTTTCCTTTGATAAATAATTGTGAAATATTATCATATGAATAGGTCTGTGTAACCAGCACTATGCTCAAGACACAGAACTCTTCCATTGTCCAAAAGAAATTCTTTCATCCTGTCCCTTTATAGCTATACACTCCTGGCAACCCAAACACCGACAAACATTGATCTGTTATCTACCACTATAATTTTGTTATTTTGAAAGTGTGGTATAAATGATATCATAAATCAGGTAATTAAAATTTTTATTTAAATTCCAGTTACTTAACACAGAGTGTGGTATTAGTTTTAGGTGTGCAATGTAGTGGTTCAACACTTCCACACATCACCCAGTGCTCATCCTGACAAGTGCACTCCTTAATCCCCATTACCTATTTCACTCATCCCACCAACCACCTCCACTCTGGTAGCCATCAGTTTGTTCCCTATAGTTATGAGTCTACTTCTTGATTTTTCCCTCTCTTTTTTTCCCTTGTTTGTTTTGTTTCTTAAATTCCACATATGAATGAAGTCATGTGGTATTTGTCTTTCTCTGACAGACTTATTTTCCTTAGCATTGTACTCTCTAGCTCCATCCGTGCCATTGTAAATGGCAATATTGTATTCTTTTTATGGCTGAATTATATCCCATTGTATAGACATACCACCTCTTCTTTATCCTTTCATCCACCTATGGACACTAAGGCTACTTCCATAATTCAGCTCTTGTAAATAATGCTGATATAAACACAGGGGTGCATGTATCCCTTTGAATGAGTGTCTTTGTATTTTGGGGGTATATACCCAGTAGTGTGATTATGGATCATAGGATAGTTCTATTTCTAAATTTTTGAGGAAACTTCCTGCTGTTTTCCACAATGGTTATACCAGTTTGCATTCCTATCAATAGTGAATGAGGGTTCCTTTTTTCCCCACATCCTATTCAACATTTGTTGTTTCTTGTGTTGTTGATTTTTGCTTTTCTGATAGGTATGAGGTGATATCTCACTATAGTTTTGTTTTGCATTTCCTTGATGATGAGTGATGTTGATCATCTTTTCATGTGTCTGTAGGTTATCTGTATGTCTTCTATAGAGAAACAACTGTTCATGCCTTCTGCCCATTTTTAAATTGGATTATTTGTGTTTTGGATGTTGAGTTATATCAGTTCTTTATATATTTTTGATACTAACCCTTTATCGATATGACATTTGCAAATATCTTTTCCCATTTGGTAAGTTGTCTTTTAGTTTTGTTGGTTGTTTCCTTTGTTGTGCAGATGTTTTTGATATAATCCCAATAGTTTATTTTTGCTTTTGCTTCCCTTGCCTCAGGAGACATGTCTGGAAAAATGTTACTATGGTCAATGTCAAAGACGTTACTGCCTGTGTTCTCTTCTACGATTTTGAAGGTTTCCTGTCTCACATTCAGGTCTTTAATCCATTTTGCATTTACTTTTATACATGGTGGAAGAAAGTGGCCCAGTTTCATTCTTTTGCATGTAGTCAGTTGATCTTTCTAACACAATTTGTTTAAGAGACTTTTTCCCAATGGATAGTCTTTCTTCTTTGAAGATTAGTTGACCATATAATTGTGGGTTTATTTATGGGTTTTCTGTGCCATTCTATTGATCTGTGTGTCTATTTTTGTGCCACTATCATACTGTTTTGATGAATATAGTTTTGTAATGTAACGTGAAGTCTAGAATTGACAAAATACAGCATCCATCCATGTTAAAAACCCTCAACAAAGTCAGTTTGAGGAGAACATACCTCAATGTAATAAAGGCCATATATGAAAAATCCACAGCAAACAAAGTCAGTTTGAAGAGAACATACCTCAACGTAATAAAGGCCATATATGAAAAATCCACAGCAAACATCATACTCACTGGGAAAAACTGAGAGCTTTACTCCTAAGGTCAAGAATAAGACAAGGATGTCCCCTCTCACCATTTTTATTCAACATAGTACTGGAAGTCCTTTCCACAACAATTAGACAAAAAAAATGAAATAAAAGGTATCCAATTTAGTAAGAAAGAAGTAAAACTCTTACTATCTACAGATGACATGATACTGTATCTAGAAAACCCAAAAAGCACCATCAAAATACCTATTAGCACTGATAAATACATTCACTAAATTTTCAGAATATAAAATCAATGTGCAGAAATCTGTTGCATTTCTATACATTGATAATTAAGCAGCAGAAAAAGAAATTAAGGAAACAATCCCATGTACAATTGTACCTAAAATAGTTGGACACCTATAAGCCTAATCAAAGAGGTAAAAGATCTTCACCCTAAGAACTCTAAAACATTGATGAAAAAATTGGAGACAACACAAAGAGAGGGAAAGACATTCCACACTCATGGATTGGAAAAAAAATATTGTTAATTTGTCTATATTACTCAAAAAAATCTACAGATTTAATGCAATTCCTATCAAAATATCAAGAGCATTTTTCACAGAACTAGAACAAAAAATCCTAAAATTAAAATTAATAAGGAACTACAAAAGACCCCAAATAGCCAGAGAAATCTTGAAAAAGAAAAGAAACTGGCATTTTTAAATTCAGCATATTGCTGAGACCCATCCATGTTGTCATATGTATTAGTGTTTCATTTTATTGTTGAGTAGTATTCCATGGTAGTTCAGTTGTAGGACATTGATACAGTTTGGGGCAGTACAAATAATGCTGCTAGGAATATTTCTATACAGAATGTTGTGTGAACAAATGTCTTCATTTCCCTTGAGTAAAACACCTACGAGTGGAGTTGCTGGATCATCTGGTAAGTGTATGTTTAATTTTGTTAAAACTGCCAACATGTTTTTCAGAGTGACTGTGCCATTTTTGTTCCCACCAGTAATATATGAGTAATCCACTTTTTCTATATCCTTGCCAGAATTTTGTGTTATCACTAATTTCTACTTGAGCCATTCTTTTAGGTATATAGCACTATCTCATTGTGGCTTTAATTTGAATTTCCTTAATGACTAATAAAGTTGAACATCTTTTCATGGGCTTACTTGGAATCTATGCATTCTCTTTAGTGATATGTCTTTTCCTGTCTTTAGCCCATATCTAATTAACTTTTTACTGCTGATTTTAGAGTGTTCTTTAAATGTTCAGGATATAATTCCTTTTGCTGGGAGTTGATTTGCAAATGTTTTCTCCCAGTCTGACTTGCTTTTTCCCTCCTTTAAGAGGGTTTTTGTAGTGCAGTGGCTTTAAATTTTAATGAAATCTTATTTTCAATTTTCCTTTTATATATCATGTCTTTGGTGTTGAGTCTAAGAATTCTTTGCCTAATTCTGAGCAATGAAGGATTTCTCTTATTTTTTCTTCCAAAAGTTTTATAGTTTCATACTTTAAACTTAGAATGTGATCCATTTTGAGTGAATTTTATTAAAGATGTATTTATTTATCTGGGGGAGAGAGAGAGCACATGTGCCTATGAGTTGGGGGAGGTGCAGAGGAAGAGGGAGAGAATCCCAAGCAGACTCCTCAATCCCACAACACTGAGATCATGACCTGAGTGAAAATCAAGAGTTCGACACTTAACTGACTGAACCACCCAGGCACCCTTTGAGTTAATTTTTATATGATCTATGAGGTTTAAGTTGAACCCTTTGTTTTTTCTTTTGAACCTATGGATATCCAGTTGTTAAAAAGACTGTCGATCCTTCCTTCTTTGAATTGCTTTTGTATTCTCAACTCTATTTGTTCCACTGATTTACATGTGTATCTACCCACCAATACCACATTACCTTGATTATTATAGTTATCTGGTGAGTCTCAAAATCAGGTAGTATGATTTCTCTAACCTTAGTCTTCTTTCAAAATTGTTTTAGATATTCTACATACTCTACTTTTCCCTATAAATTTTAAAATCAGCTTGTTTATATTTACAAAAAATCCTGTTGGAATTTTGATGAGGATTGCATTAAACCTGAAGATCAATTTGAGAAGAATTGACATTTTTGCTATTCTGAGTTTGCTATTCTGAGTCTTCCAATCTATGAACACACTATGTCTCTCCATTTATTTCAGTCTCATTACTTTCTTCATACATGATTTGTTAGATATATACCTAAATATTTTACTTTGGGGATATTGTAAATGGTATTGTATTTTAAATTTTGATTTCCATTACTAAAACTTTATTTGTTCATTGCTGGTATATCTTTTTATGTGAAAATTTTATGTGAAAATCCTGAATCTATGCAATTGTTTAATTTCTTTGTTAATTCCAGAAGATATTTTTAAAATGACTATATATATGTGCATATATATATATAATATATATATAATTATTTTAAATATATCCCTCCTTGCAATTCTCTACATAGATAATCATACAGCATGAATATTTTTGGCATTACATTTACACTGCAACTTTGTGAATAGGGGACTTATAATGGTTTTCTCTTTTTTACAGACTATTCTAAGCTTTTTAAATTTTGCTTTCTTCTTTAATCAAGTAATAACACTAGATAAGGCTTTGCATCTCCAACACAGTACTCCTAAATTGAGAATTTGTCTCTCTCTCTCCTCCTTCATTTTGACCTGATTGTGGTATCAAAGGTTATCCTGATGCCATCAGTACATGTCTGCAGAAAAGGATTTTGAAGAATTAAAGTTTGGAGATAAGAACTTCATAGTAAAAATAACTACAGAGGCAAATCTTTTTCTCTTGTGAAAAATATAACAAATAACTACAAGTCTCTTTCCAAATATAAAAAATATGCCTTTTATTTAATCATTAGTTATTATTACAACTATGAATATACAAGACTTTCTTCATGTTTATTCTTTCCCAAGATATTCTACATCCAACAGCAGAAATCATATTTCATCTCAGATGTTCTCATTAGATGTCTTCTTTGCAGAAAGGAAATTTATACTAATATTTATCTCTTTAATGCATCTAAAATTGTCAGTATATACCTGTCAGTATATACCCAAACTTACTTATTGTAAACCAGCTTGTACTTGTTGGACAAATTAAGTATTACATATGGGGAATGTGGTTCAAATTTATTGCATTTATTTATATTTGGGTTCTTTGTTGAGAGGCAGTCCCTTTTTAAAGGACATCGAAATCTGACAAGGTAAATTTGGGTATGTTAGTTCAAAAAGCTGGCCAGTGATCACCACCATTCCTTACTTAAAAATTACTAGAGAACATTTCCTGTGTTTGGGGTGGTCCAGGGTTCACAAAACCATTTTTTTAAAAGATTTTATTTATTTGACAGAGAGAAACACAGCCAGTGAGGGAACACAAGCAGGGGGAGTGAGAGAGGGAGAAGCAGGCTTCCCGCAGAGCAGGGAGCCCGATGTGGGACTCGATCCTGGGTCTCCGGGATCATGCCCTGAGCCGAAGGCAGTCGCCTAACCAACTGAGCCACCCAGGCGTCCCTCACAAGACCATTTTTAACCTAATAATCATGGTTGTTTAAGGCTTTTCTTTCCCAGCTGGATTAGTGACTTATTAAAAATCCCATAGAGGAAATATACTATCCATTGGCTCTTTGATATTTTTGTTGAATTATCCTTACAGACTTCATGATGCTAAGATAAGATAAACATTAGTCTTCAAAATTTCTGTACAGAAAAGAGTTGGCATTTTTTTCTCAGTCTATGTCATCTAAGTCAAATGAACTGAAAAAGTACTGAACAACTGTGTTTCTTATTTTTTTTTAAGATTTTATTTATTTATTTGGCAGACAGAAACACAGCTAGAGAGGGAACACAAGCAGGGGGAGTGAGAGAGGGAGAAGCAGGCTTCCCGCAGAGCAGGGAGCCCAATGCAGGGCTAGATCCAGAGTCTCCGGGGTCATGACCTGAGCCGAAGGCAGTCGCTTAAGCAACTGAGCCACCCAGGTGCCCCTGTTTCTTATTTTTAAAATAACTAAATTCTACGTCCTTTTTCACTTACTTGCAGTGCATGAGGGGTAACCTGCAGGACAGTGGGAGAAGGAAAGTAAATGGGAAGTAGGGTAATCCAGGGAGAGAAAGGAAACAACAGAGACTTTGGACACAGAAACAAACTGAGAGACTTGGAGGGAGGGGGGTGGAGGGATGGGAGAGCCTGGTGGTGGATACTGGGGGCACCTACTGAGTGGAGCACTGGGTGTGGGGAATGGGGAATGAATCTTGGAACACTGGAAAAAAAATTAAGTAACAATTTAAAAAATGCAAAAAAAAAAACCCTAAATTCTATGCAGTGCTAATTTTAAAAGACTTTTGTTAACAAAATCTTATTATTTTAATTCAGTTAGTTCAAATTAGCTCAGGTGCTTCTGAGATAAAATCAGTATCAGCAACAAATTGAAATGGCTAGAATTGACATTTAATAAGAAAATTCTGGGGCACCTGGGTAGCTCAGTTGCTTAAGCAACTGCCTTCAGCTCAAGTCATGATCCTGAAGTCCCAGGATCGAGTTCTGTATCGGGCTTCCAGCTCCATGGGGAGTCTGCTTCTCCCTCTTTCTCCCTTTTCATGCTCTCTCTCACTCTTTCTCTCTCTCTCAAATAGATAAATAAAATATTTAATAAAAAAAGAAAATTCTGAAAGCAAAATTGGTCTGTAAACATGAGCTGATGTACATTTGTACGATGTGAAAGTAGGACTTTGGGGGACAGATATTTAGTAGGTAAACGATGCTAAAGACAATGCAATAAACTCGAGTTAATTGAATTGAAATTCATGATGTAGTTCACAGAAATGAGTCAGCCCACTTTCTGACAGATTCCTATTTATACTGGTTACTATACTTTTAAAATGAGCAGTATTATCATTATTTTCCTCCCTTCAATTTTAATGTCCTGAGACAAAGTCTTAGTCCCTTTGCCCTAGTTCCAGCTTTACTTATAAATTAGAATAAACATCCATTAACCAACACTCAACCAATATTCTCAAGTTCACTCAACCAATATCCTCAAGTTATTGTATGTCTTATCTGCACTCCACCAGAAAAGAAGAGATCAGAATTTTAATTTTTAAAACACACACAAAAAAGAAACATTAATCCAGAATAGTCAACCTCGAGTCAGCATACATTCACCCCAATTTCCTAAATCTACTATGTCTACATATACTGTTCTGAATAATGAGAATGGATCTTTAATCAAGATGATAGCCTTGAAACTTTCCTTAATTATAAAGTTAGGCAATTTGACTGGCACTTTCTGATGTGGGAGAGCTAAGTTCTTGTCTCATGGAGTCGGAAGAATGAATCTTGCTGACAAAGCAGAGTGAGTAAAGCACTAGAAGTTTATTAAGCAAGGAGAGCGATAAAGCTCTCAGGAGTGAAAGGGTCTCAACAGGGTAGCCACTGAGGGCTTTGGGGGATGGTCTTTTATAGAACGCTAACCAGGGAATTTAAATCTGTTTCACATCTCCATTGATAGCACCATTAAGTAAGGACTAGTGATAACACCTTCAGAGGCTTACTTCCTTTTTAGGGTCAGGTAATTCTTGGTTTGTTTTAATAAGACCCCATCTCTGACACCCAGGATAGGATGGTCTGGTTTGTTCCCTTATCTCTAGTTTCCTTTCATCTCCTGCATTTTTGAATTTTGTGATCCTGATCCCATGGCCCCCTACCTATTTCTCTGTACCTAGCCCTGCCTGTCCCATACACAATCCCATGGAGGATGGGGAACATGGGGGGAGCATTGCTATTTAAATATTAAAATAAAATGGGTGGGCGAGGTGGTGCATATGTAGGGGCAGGATGTATATTTATATTTATATATATAAATATATATATAAATTATTTATTTATATAAATTATTTATATATATATAAATTATATATATATGTAAAACCTCTCTGTCTTTTGTTTAGTTTTGTGGTGCACCTAAAACTGCTTTAAAATAGTCTGTTTTAAAAAAAAAAACGAATGAATGACATGTTCCACTGATCTTTAGCTATCCCAAAGTTCAAATAATCAGAAACTTCCAAAAGTATGTGCCAGTTAAATATGGCTTTTTTTCTCTACATTTCAAGTCAAAATGATAAATTACCAGCTTTCTGTGCTTTAGGTATGAGTCCCACATCAAGTAAGGCTGATAGAGAATTCTACTGAAGGCTCATGAAGTTGTACAGCATTTGGCAGTGACAAATACATTCAGTTGACAGTAATAGAGACTCATCAACACTTGGATATTGAGTTTCATTCAGCTGACACTCATGTGAGGAATAGCTCCTAAAACACTTTTTCATGCACTTATGTTTCTCTGCCAGTGAAGAAAAGTATTATGAGAATTTCTGACTACCTCATCAGCAGGTACAGAAAATCTTCCTGTTTCCCAAATTTAGGAATCAGTTTTAGAAGTCTGAGTTGTGATATTCACTTCCTGCCCCAATAGCTTATTATGCCTTTCTGTTTCTTGGCATTGCTTCTGCCATAGGCTGGAAAGACCCTCCTTATTTTATTTTATTTCTGAAAAAAATTTTTAATTACATTATTTTATTTTTTTCCGTGTTCCAAGATTCATTATTTATGCCCCACACCCAGTGCTCCATGCAATATGTGCCCTCAATGCCCACCACCAGGTTCACCCATCCGTTCACCCCCTCCCCTATGAGACCCTTAGTTTATTTCTGAGTCCAAAGTCTCTCATGTTTCATCTCCCTCCCTGATTTACCCCACTTCCCATTTCCTTTTCTTCTCCAACTGTCCTCCATATTGCTCCTTATGCTCTACAAGTAAGTGAAACCATATGATACTTGACTTTCTTTGCTTGGCTCATTTAACTCAGCATAATCTCCTCCAATCCTATCCATGTTGCTATAAAAGTTGGATAGTCATCCTTTCTGATGGAGGCGTAATATTCCATTATATATATGGACCATATCTTCTTTATCCATCCATTTCTTGAAGGGCACCTTAACTTTTTCCACATTTTAACGATTGTGGCCATTGTTGTAATGAACATTCAGGTACATATGGCCCTTCTTTTCACTAAATCTGTATCTTTAGGGTAAATGCCCAGTAGTGCAATTGCAGGATCATATGGTAGGCCTACTTTTAATTTTTTAAGGAATCTCCACACTGTTTTCAAAAGCGGCTACACCAACTTGCATTCCCACCCACAGTGTAAGAGGGTTCCCCTTTCTCCACAGCCTCTCCAACACTTGTTTCCTGTCCTATTAATTTTGGCCATTCTGACTGGTGTAAGGTGGTATCTCAGTGTGGTTTTGATTTGAATTTCCTTGATAATTTTTTTTCATGTGTCTGTTAGCCATTTGTATGTCTTCTATGGAGAAGTGCCTCTTCATATCCCCTGCCCATTTTTTGACGTGATGATCTTTATTTTCGTTGTTGAATTTGAGTTCTTTATAGATCTTGAATTATCAGCCCTTTGTCTGTAGTGTCATTTGCAAATATCCTCTCCCATTTCGTGGGTTGCCTTATTGAAAGGGGTATTAGTTAATGTCAATGTAGGTTTTCAGACTTGTAACATTTGAAAAATCAAAAGACATAGAAAAGGAGAGAACTTTACTTCAATAAAAACAAGGAGAAGAAAGCAAATATCTACTGGTTAAACCTATAGCTTAGTCTATAGGTATAAGTAGGGTTGCCTATATTCCTATAGTGGAAAAAGCCTAAAGTATAAAATTATCCAAAGTTTCTTTCTGTGGAGTATTCTAGTCACAAAATGCTTGCCATATAATTCATTTAAGGATGACAGTCAGAAGGCTGATTTTTGTCAACATGCTCCAGTCCTAGAGCTAGGCTAATTTTCATGGCAGCAAAGCCATAGAGCTAAGACTGTTTTAATGCAGTATGCTAGACTAAAAGAATGTGATAAATTAAAAGAACCAAACAGATAACTGTGAAAAAAAAACAGAAATAATTTTGTCCTCTTTTTCTCAGAAAGCTTATGAATGTGTAGTGAAATAAAAAGAAAGCATCTGTACTTTTTTTCAGGCAGTCTAAAGGAATATAGCCAAATGGAGGTTACTGGCAGATGTTTTGTCTATACTCATTAATCTGGACAGAAACAGATTTTAGCAATTGAATTCTACATGTTCTTTCCATAATCCTGCAAACACCTTTCAAAGTGCCGTACTTATATTGTAGTTCCAGGATTTTTGAGGAGAGAAAATGCTTGGAATCCTTTGGAATTGGCATAGCCAGTGTTTTTCAAAAGGGACTAAATTTCCTGGCATCTTTCCTAAGCTTATTGAAGTGTTGTGTTTGCCTTCCAAGGGTCACTTTTTAACCAGAACACTCTCGTAATTTTACCCTAACTCTATGACAGCTCCTGTTTTATAAGACAGAATTTTAACATTTTGTACACACAACAAGGAATAAATGGTCCCTCCGTGAATAATTTTCACTTTTGCAGGATGAAGTTATTAAGCAGAAAGCTTCAATAGACCTGCTGTCACTGTTCTAGAGACAGGAAAAAGAAATAATATTCAAGGTTATATGTGTAACTGCCATCAACAGCCACAGTAATAATACTCATTAACTTCAGGCAAAGGGTCACGGACTTTAAAATCCATTCCAAAATGGGGGGAGGGGAGAAATCTCTTCTAAGTGAATAGTTTTAAAGAGATGTAGTTATGTTATGAACATATGGGAAAAATACAAAATGAACTGATAAAATAATTCTCAGCCAAACAGATGAAATATGGAGTCAAGCCTGTTAGAATACCTTTGGAGGGAAAAAATAGATAACAGTTACATTAAAGATATTCTAGATGGTGCAAAGAGGGAGGGAAAGACAGAGAAACAGACAAGTAGGTAACTAGATGAGTAGTTGTGGACTGCATTTGACCTACAGGGTAATACAGTATGGAATATTAAGGTTCTTTATAATGGAGGTCTTCTACATCCCTATGATATTAAGAATAAGCAGGGAGGTAGAATTCCTCTTTCAAGTTAGGAAGCAAGATAAATTCATGTGCTTCTAGAATTGCCCTCCATACTTCTTTTCAAAGAGCCACAGAGGGTGTCCCTGCTACCAGAGATAAAGTATCTTTTTAGGGAGAAAAATTCCCTTACCACTTGTTATAACCATGAAATAAAGTTTTCTTGGAGTGAGACTGGAAGTGATACCCTTTGATACTCATTACCTTTCTCCTCATGCTGTCAAAGAAATTAATATGTCAGTGAAATAAGTGAAAAGAATAAAACTACAATTGAGACATCTGTCCAATTTTGGCATCCAGTTATATCCTTGGATGAGAGATTTCCTAACACAGATAAGGTCACAAAATCATACCAGTATCTCTATATTTGAGCAGGACCAATGGGCACACACTAACTAGTTCCACTCTTCTTTTGGCTACAAACGTGATGGCTCTGATAACACGTATGAAGAAAACTGTACTTCAGGTGTAAGTATTGATACACTCTCTACACATATATAAGGCAACAATTAAACATCTTGCTGGTCTTACATTGTGTATCTTATAAAAACCTGGGAGGTCAAAATTGGAAGGAATATTGGAGATCACCTAGTTCAATCATCACATTTCTTACAGATGGAGAAATTGAATCTTGTGAGGGGATTGTATGAGAGCACTCTGCTAGTTAGTGGTAGATCCAGGACTGGATGCCATATCTCCTGATTACCGGTCTGGCAAGATAACCCACATAACTAGAAGGTGTCCCCGTTTCCCTCCCAGTATTGGGGACGGTTATGTAAATAAACATCTGTAATGCAAACTTCTATGTATGGTATATGCAGTCTTTGTCTTGAAGATGAAAGAGCACATATATTAAGACTAAAAGGACCACACTTTTTTCCTTAATTGTTTTCTTTGACTGCTGTATTTTCAAACTCTATAGTTATCGAGTTGAACAAACCTTGATATTTAGCATTGAAGTGTTTCCCATTGTTCACCTATTAATTCAAGTTTTCTTAATGTTGTAATTCATTTTTATTTCCAACCACTTTAACTATGAACTCTCAGGAAAAACAATACTAAAAGCTAAAAATAGGAAAAATTTTCAATGCATAATTTGTCAAAGTCTTATCTTGGAAAAAACATTGATCTTTGAATACTTGTCCATAAACTATTTCCTAATAAATTCTATTAGGTTTTAAGTGAAAAACTCTCACAGTGCTATTTTCATTTTAACAAGGACTCAAATTTTGTCCCTTAAAATGTTAGTCTAATGCATGCATTCTCATATTATCTATTACTGTGTATGCTTATGCTTCTCTCCTCAGCTAGATTACATACTTCTGTAAGTGTAGGAATCACTTCATCAAACTTTCTTGTGAGTACTCATCCTTGCATGCAACACATGGCTGGTTACATAGTAAGTGTTCCATATATAGTTCCAGAATGAACAGATTTATTATTTATCTCTAAGATAATAGCTATATAGTCTTTGTGAAGGACACACGCTTTGGAGGCAGACAATCTTAGATAGGATGATACAAATTTACCAGTTATGTGGTCTTGCAGAAATTACTTGACAAGCCTGACACTGTTTCTCACCTGTAATATCAAGAAAAATATCAATGATTCTAACTACCTCACAAGCTTACTGTGAAATGAGATAACATTTATGAAATATCTAGCATATTTCCTGCCTTTAACAATGGACAGAAGCAATAAACATTCCCTTTTCTCTCTTTCTGTTTCTTTTAAATTAAAATCAAATAATCACAGAAATGACCTGGAAGAACTTAACAGAAAAACAACAAAAAATCAGGCCATGGAATGACACAGAACAAGTTACTTTACAGCAATTCATTATAAAATGAAGATAATGTTATTATCCTCACAAAGCTAATGGGAAGATTAAGTAAGAATAATAATGTAAGTGAAGCAATGACTATTGTGCCTCGTTCAGAGTAGATGTTCAAAACACGATATTTTTGTTGGGATGTTTTTTTCAACCAAAGTTTTCCATTAGTGTGAAGTCTATTTTTAATACATTCACCAGTTCTAAAATTATAACTAATAAATAATATTACCTAACTATATTTATGATATACCATGACAGTATGTATAGACCATGCACAGAATGTATTTATGGGTAGCTTTCAGATTTATTCTCAGCCTGTATTAGTGTGTCTTCTGTGCTGCTGTTTAAAATAAACAAAGACCACCACTCAATATACTGCTGATAAAGAGGGACACAGTGCTGTGCCCACAACAAGGAGAAAAGGGAAACACTGGGGATGAGAAAACTAACCCTCTTTATTTCCAAACCTACGCAAAAGCAGAGAAAATCAGGTAGTGAACACCTATGTCTGCATTACCAGTTTAAATAAGCATCAACCTTTGGCCAGTTTGTTTCTTCTCTCAAGTCCTAACTCAAAAATTTATGGATATTGGACTATTTTAATTATAATACCAGACATCATGTCATTCTACCCACAAATACTTCAGGATGCATGATATAGACTTTTTGTTAACATAAATACCATGCCACCATAACACCCCCCAGAATTAATGTTAATTCCATACTATCACCTAATAGTCTATATTTCAATTGATCTGTTTTTTTCAACACATTTTTACAGTTGATTGTGGTCCAGTCAGGATCCCAGTGAGAAATGGACAGGCCAGACTAGGTAGGGAGAGATAGATAGGGGGCTCCTTGATTAGATTCACAGAAATCCCAAAGATGTGGACCTGTAAGGAAACCAGAAATAAGGGAACACTCCAGACCATCCTGCCCTAGCTGTTTGAGGCCGGGCAGGGTAGTCTTATTTATGACAGTCTCCTGTAGTCAACAGAAAATAGGCTCTAAAAAGAAGTAAGCCTTTAAAGACATTATCACTAGTCCTGCTTTCACAAAGGTGTTGTCAAGTAGAGAAGTCGAAAGGATTTAAGTTCCCTGGTTAGTCTTCTATAAAGACCAACCCTAAAAGCCCTCAGTGGCAACCCTGTCAGAACCCCTCTCGCTCCGGAGAGCTTTTTCTGTATCCTTGCTTGATAAAACTAAAAGTGATGACTTTGCTCACTCTCCTTTGCCCACAAGATTCATTCTTGGACTCCGCGAGACAAGAACCTAACTCTCCCGCTTCACCAACATGGTCCCTATGTTATTTTTAGTTGTTATTTCTCTTACATCTGTTTCATTCTGCAAGAACATTTCCTTTTCTTTGCCAGTCTGAGTTGTGATGTGAGCAAATTTATGACCCTCATTCAGACATTTTGCCTGGAGCTGGAAATGCAGATTAAGTTAGAATGACTCATTGTAGATGCTCACATATGGTGACCATTATCAACTTATTGAGTAAACACTAACAAACACTATAAAATAATTTGACTGTACCTGCTGAATGTGAATATAAGTTACTCTTTAAAACAAAAGAATAGAAAAACAAGCAAAAGCCATCTAAGTTTTGTTTCTTAACCTTACTCCTGTGTATCATCACTTGCTTTATTGCTCTGCTTTCCTTTTCAGAGGGTAAAGGAGATTCTCTAGAGTCATACAGAGCATACCACTGAAATGGTTTCATACTAGTGATAAAAATATACTTTAGTTTCTTTCCTCCAGAACTAACCTCTGGAGAAACTTAGCTTCAAGCTTTTATTCTGCAATGCTTGTTCTTCCATGAAAATTTTAGCTTCAAGGTGCATGTAGCTGATAAACCCTAAAATGATCTGTACTTTTCACTGTTAAACACATTAGAACATTTTCTGTAACCATTCTTTATTGCTCTTTAGATTCTCCAGGGTTGGCAATGTCCTGGAGGGTATTAATCTGACTCATGCAGTTTACTGCAAAATAAGGTAACAGTCATTGTTTTCATAGCTCCTTTATAGGAGCTGTGTCTTAGAGGTAAGTAAAGTTCACCCCTAAAAGGGCAGTTGTCCTTGGACCACTAAGAGGTGACTTTGTATGGAAATTTATTTTAGAACTTACCTTTAAAAAATCCACAGTAGCATTTTATAACCCCTTAGTTTATATCCTTTATTTAATATTTCTTTTTTCTTCATCAAATACAACTTTTAGGGTTACTTTCCTCATCCTGACATTCAAAAATCTCAAAAATATCACACAGAGGTGGAATTTCTGTGAAGTTAAATGAATGTGATCTGTAGGTACCTCAGTTGTATCAATCCCTTTCAAGAATTGGGCAGGGCCTTAACCATGTGGTCATATGGTCATGAATTTCTGCAAAGTTTACAGAAGTATCATACTTTAACTAGATTCAGTTAGGACCCCTCTTTCCTTCCACTCTGATTTTGCCTCATGTCAGATGGCATTGAAGGGATCACAATCATAAGCCTTTTTATAATCTGACTAAAGAGAAGTTGCCAAGTTATCTGAAACTGACAAGGATAACACAAAATTCATAATTTGCTATTATAATGAGTACACTGATGACAAATTTGTTAATGAGTACCATCAATTCAAAGAGTGTCTAAGATTAGTCATTGCCTAAGAAAATCTGAAGTGTCAAAGAATTTTTCAGCTTACATATGAAAGAAATTTGATAGCAGTTTTATCAAATTTGACAATCCTAAAAATTTGCATGACATTATTTATAATGAGTTGTGAACTGAAAGAACTGGTTTTAGACTAACAATGAAAAAAATAAATTCCTATCACACTACAGGTTAAAAGCAATCATCTTTCTATTCTTTCCATAGACATTTATATTACAAAGTCATTGTCTAATGAAGAGGCAATCAACAAGTGTCCACAAAACTTGTATAAAGAAAAGTACTGTAGAGGTGTTCAAGTGGTGATTTGATAAAAATGTTATTTTTTAGATGTTAAAAATGTGTCAGCTTTCTAAAACTTGAATTTTGTTGAGATTGTTTTTCTCTTTCTAAATATTTTTGTTTACACCTAAAATGCATTCAAAATTTAATACTATTTCTCTTAAAGAGGGGCGCAAATTACATAAGCTTTAGAATATACCAAATGTAGATGTGCCCTACTCTGACCACTTTTTACTTAGTTAAAATTGTGTCACTCTACTTCCCAGTATGAACCCTCTACATTAATTGAGCCAGCTTCTATTCATGCTAATCAAGCCAGTTTCCTTACCATCCATATTGATACCTGCCTTTACTTTTATTGAGTTTAGCTTGTCATCCATCCTTCAGTCACCCAACTATGCATATATTCTTTCTCCTTCAAGAGTTAACTCAAGAGTCATCACCTGTAGGAAGTTTTTCTTGATTTCATCATTCTCCCTCAGATGCAATTTGATCCCTCTTTTCTCTCAATCAGTTTTCACCTTACATTGACTTATATAGGAGCTAAGTACTGTAAGTCAATCCCTCACTAGATTGTGATTGTTCTCAGAGCAGGAGGAATTTCCTTTAGGGTAGTTTCTTCCAGAATGCCTGGTACATTGTTTTCCTCACTGTGGGCTTTCAACACATGTTGGTTGAATCAGTAGGTGGGTGTGTAGTGGGAGTCTATTTTTAGAACACAATTGAATTCCACCCCTGTGAAACTATTTTTCCCCCTCTACCCAAGCCCAAATTGATTTCTCCCTTTGTAAAATTTTCCCTTTGCATTATAATCTGGATCTGGATCATTTATCAATGTAATAACAGCAATTAATATATGTTGTATTCCCATTAGAATTGAGAGTAGGAACCATGACAGATTTCTTTGGTAACTCCCTTAGAGCCTTGCTATTCAACTGAATTGTTTAATTGCATTTTTAAACACATTTTATTTATTTTTCCAGTGTGAGATATTCTTTCCTTTATTTTCATTGATGATAGACTGTAACATTCACAATCACTGTCAAAACTTTCCAACACCGGTACACTCGTTTACTTATTATTTTCTCTTAACACACTCATTTATAAATGGGTACACACACACACACACACACACACACACACACACATAGAACAAGGAAACAGCTGAAGTAGAAAGTCAGGATTACTAGCTATAAAGAACAGTTATGGTTTCTAGCTGCTGCCAAATGCTCTCTAATTCCAATCCGGTCTTCTGTTTATGAAACAAGATTTTCAAATGTTAGATAGATGTTAAAGATTCATTAGCAGCAAATTGAGACTTTCTCCTTAACATAATCCACTCATTCATACAATTAGTATATGCTGTCCTCCTACTCTGTACCTGGATATTCAAGATACCTGGCCTCCTTGGAACCCTAAATGGGAGAAAAAAAGCAAACAGTACTAATAAGCGCATGAGTTCATTTGACTTGGAGCAAATTCAATAAAGAAAATAAGATGGATTAATATGAAAGAGAGTTACTGGGATGAGAGTCATCTTTGATTGGGCAATCAGAATAATAAAAAGAAGATTGTTAAGAAAACAGCTTTCTCACTGAGTTACCATTTGTAAAGACTATCTTTGTGCATCACCCAAAATAATCCATGTGTAGTACAGATGTACATGCCTTACATTTTGACAAACATTAGACTGCATTTACATTTTGCAGTAAATAGATCTGGATAAAATCTCAGCTCTCCATTTAACACTGTGAGATCTTGGCCAAGTTACCTAGTTCTTTTCAGTTTCACTTTCCTTATCAGAGAAATGAAGACAATCAAAATAAGATAAAAAAAATAAAAACCATGAGAATACTATAAAGATTAAGAGAAAGGGGATAATATGCTTAACAGAGCTCCTGGTGCATCACACACAGTTTTCCACAAGAGTCCTACAGCAATTTGACCTTTTAACAATCATCAAGTCCTTTCAATAAATAGAGAGCCTTAAGTGATTAGAATTTGGCAGACTGTACAGTTCCTACCCTCAAACCTCACCACATGGTGTCATGCTTCATTGAAAATAGGTCTTTGACCAAATTCTGTCATATGTACAAATATTTGTAAGCACAAAAACATTCATGATTGCATGTAGCTCAAGTGAATTTCCACTCTGCACTGACACACAAACTGACATATTGTAGGAAAGATTTATTCTAGGGCAGATACAATGATATTCCTCCAGCAGGAGCAGCCAGTGTGGCAGTCTCATCAGGGGGGGATTCCTCTGTGAAGTGGAGGTACATGGAATCAATGGGGATCTGGACACTGAGATCTGCACAGAGGATCATAGGTTGCTGGAATTAACTGATTCAAATACCTGCTTCTCCTAAGGATAGCATGAATTGTGCAATCTTTCTAACCAGTCATCTCTCCTCAACTCTCTAGTAGAGAAACATTAACATCTCTAGACATCTCTTATTTTAATTACAAAATCTCTGGTATAGATTTTGACAATAATATCAGAAATGCTAAATAACTATTTCTGTTTTGTGGATTGCAACATAAGTTACTTCAAATGCAATTAACTGTCCATACATTGAAATTGTCTTAATTTGTACATACATTTATATCATACAGTATATATTGAACTATTTTTAAAGTAAAATACTCCACCATATAACAAGCCAATAATGTTACCTGTTATTTACAGTGTAATAAATATAGGAAGAACCTTGGTTGTAACAATTAGAGCTAGTTTAAAGGAAAATTCAATTATCTCATTATTGGATAATTACCTATTCTTTTCAACACTAATGATTCTGTGAAAGTAAACAGAGCTTTCAGGAAGAACTGATTAACTCTTTCTAGTCACCAGTTAACCAGAGCATTAGCCTTTATGAACTCCTAAGTCATGTCAGATAAATAGTAGGTGTTTAACGGTAGCCTTCCTTTTGGATAGACAGGAATAGTCCCAAAACATTAATTATAGATATTATTATGATGACTGCTTCTGTTTCAAATGGAAAGAGAAAATGAAAATTAAAAGTTTTCTTTTATTTTCCCTTAAGTTTTAGTTGTTTATAGTAGAAACAGCATGGTGTACAACAGGAAGATATGGAGCACCGAGTCCTGCTCTGCCACTAATTAGCTATGTGGTTATGTACAAGTCACACCTTCAGTGCTTCCATTTCCTTATCTATAAAGTGTGGATCATATGTACTCTCTCTAACTGGCAGAGTTGTTTTGAAAAGAGAATGAAGTTGCTAGATGAGGACAGGCATGGAAAAATTTTAAAATACTACACTAATATATATTGTTATTCTTAATATTTTTCTTTTGGCTTGATTTTTACTCATAAAGCATAGTAACATAGCAGTCAGTAGTAATAGCATTAGTGACAACAGTCCAATTAGATATCAGTGGATGGCAGAAGGTAGGCTACTAAAATATATCAGCATATATAGAAGTCATTCATTTTTCATAAATGCCAAAGTAAAAGAAATGTTTTCTTCAACAGAGAGGCTTATGCTGTTATTTATAGAACTGCAATCAGCTATTCACTAGTTCTCCATTTCCAACTTTTTACAAGTATATTTTACATTTATATCTATAAGTCTAGTAGAAACATTTTATTGATGTTTTTGAGTTGTATCTGAGTACGCTGTCATGACCAGTGCTGTAGGCTAGGTAGCTGCCTATATGCTGTGCTTCCAAAAGCTCAAAACGTTCTTTTTTCTCCAGTGTTCATTCCACATTCCTAAAAAGGCCAAGACCATTCACATCAACTTTAATGAATTTTACTATGAAGATTTGACTGAATTAGGTGTTCCCTTACACTGGAGAAGAAATATATCAGTAACCATATTTTAGGAATTTATTTTATTGTTAATTTAATGTCAGTGTCCAGGAAACAGTGGAATGAATACAAATATGGAGAAAAAGCTCTAAGATGATTTTCTGTCTTGGTCTCATGAAATGTAAGGGAAGCAAAGGAAGACAGAAGGGACAGCAGGGGACAGCTTGAGAACAACAACAGAAGGGATAGAAAGATGGGGCAAACGGAGAACCAACTTGACATCCTTCACCACTTTGCTGGAGATAAACTTTGAAAACAGAGATGATGAATCAACTGACCTGGCAATAATCCAATTTTCCTCCCAATTCCCATTGAGAATCCTCAAGCATTCAGAGATAAGGGGGCCAAGTCAAAATGAAAAGTCTCCAAAGGCAAATTTTACCTCATTTATAGTTTGGCCTCTGGGCAGTCTTGTAAAGAAGTATTGCATAGAAAATTATTTCACTTAAACCTTATATTATGCTCTGTGTGAAGCCAGATATTCTCCAGTTCAAAAGCCACCTACTAATGGCTGAACACTGTGATAAAATCCATAAGGTATATAAATTGAAAAAAAGGGGGGATCTTTAATCTCCAACAACTAACATGCTTTATGATTCTTCTTTAGTGTTGCTCATCTGTAGACACTTACATCTTCCTACCGTGAGATCTGAAGCCATACTTGATCAAGGCAAAGTGTATACAAGGAGATGCATTTCAATCACTGAGTAAGATTTTAAATTAATCCTGTTGCTCTAAGTCAAATGTCTGGTATCTCTCAACTTCTCTGTTAAATCATACATATCCAGTTTGTCCTATAGATCTAGGTCTTGGTTTCTGAGTGTTAATTTTCTTTGGAACTGAAGAGTTGTCTGGATCTTGAATATTAGAGAATAGAGTATGTTTGGGGCCTTGAAAAACTTTCCACGTATCACCAATTACCTTCGTCTGTATTTCTTCCAGCCAGGAGTCTTGCTCAAAATTTGATGTAACACCTATATACACATAATGCTGCAATCAATCTGAAATTGCTAATCACCACTTTCTGAAGCCTCCTGTTTCTATGACTTTACACACTAGATCAGATTCCTTAGGACTTTGTTGCCAGTCAAGATAAAGCAAAAGTTAACCACATTTGACTGACTACTCCAATTTAAGTTATTGACTATCACTCTCAGGAATTTGTTTTATAGTGATGTCAGAAAATCATTTGTATTCTACCTGTTCATCTATCCTTTCCCGGCTAGATTTTAAATTTAGGCTACCTGGGTCACTACTGTCACCTTAACAGTCAGTTAAGAGCCAATGATTGATTTTGATTGATATTCATATGATTGATTTTCCTATTCATAGTCAAAATATATATACAGATTTTCTACTCTGTCTTGTCTGCTCTATAATTCAGAAGTGCAAATTATTTTTATTTTCTTCTCATTGTCAAATCAGAAGATAATTTATGATGGCACAACCATCTGTTTTTCCAAGAAATATCTACAATGAATTTACTGACACCTTAAAGAAAGTGAGAAGGAAGGAAGGAAGGAAAGAAAGAAGCAAGGAAGGAAGGGAAGGAGACCTCATTAAACATAGTGAAAAATTCAGTATTTGGGATGTTGGCTCACATTCCAAATATATTTCAAATGGAACATAAAAATGTGAAATTTATGACACAGATGTGAAAACCCCTCCCTTGGCGCAAACTTTCTTTGTTATTTGTCAGTTGGAACTCAAAACAAAATAAAACAAAACAAAACAAAAAAACACTGCTCTCTAACTGTTCAAGGAATACACTTATTATACTATGTAGCACATCATTAATGCAGAAATAAAATTTTTTAACATTAAAAATTTATATTTGTGATTTACATTAATTTCCACAGCATGGTACATGGCATTATTTGCACTTGTGATTAAAGCACTTATCTTAAAAACACTGCCCTAGATGGCAGAGAGAATAAACTAGCATAAGTAGGAGTACAAAACATGAAGGTGTTAATTGTCTTCAAAAGTCAAGTCTAGAAAAAGGTTAGAAGACAAATTTCACATTATTGTTTAGGATTTAAACTGAAGTGTAATTATAAGATAATGGAAGTTATTTTCTTGTGTGATACAACATCAACTGGTTCTGATGGCAGCTACCAAAATTGAAATGCACCCAGATTTGCAGCAATGTCAATAAAATTAGAATGTGTATGGTTTCATGAGGTCACTTTGTGAAATAAACAACATATTTGTTTTGGTTATGAGTTTCAATTATATTGGTCTGCTAAACGTCACTCCATAAATGATTAAATGATGTGAATGAAGACAGAAACATACAAATAAACAAGAACATAGGCTTCTAGTCTCATATGAAATTGTAAAAATACCAATTTCAAAGCCATATAAAAAGTGTGGAAGTTTTACAATAAAAATATGTCACATGACTAAATAATTCATATTCCTTTATTTACTTTAACATCATTTTTCTCTTTCTTAGAACTACTTAGTATAAAGCTAAAGTTAAGATGGTATATGAAAGAAATATTCAAAGATTGGAATGACTGTACTAAGATGGCAACCAGAAAAACTTTCTTTATGGACAAAAGACAAATTATGACCATAAAATAACCAAAGCAGAGAGCAGTATATGCTTTAAGAATGAAAGTGGTATAGAGGCTTCTGGAGGGTGAGCCAGTTAAGCATCTGACTCTTAATTTAGACTCAGGTCATGATCCCGGGGGGGTTCTGGGATGCTGCCCCATGTCAGGCTCTGTCCTCAGAGGGGAGTCTATTCCCTTCCCTCTTCCTCTGCCCACTCCTTCTGCACAAGTGCTCTTTCTTTCTCTCAAACAAACAAATAAATATTTTTTTAAAAAAGGAATGAAAGTGGTATAAATTCAGGTTTATAATATCACTCCTTCTCAAGAGGAATATAAAAAGGTTATGCATAAATTGAAGTACATTGAAATTATAGCATTCTCCCAACAATAACACAACTTGCAGGAATACCATGTAGATATAAAGTATTTTGGATGATATTAGATGTATACACTAAGGGAATTTAAGAAAGAAAAAAAGATGAGGGAAAAGGGAAGAGGAAAAAGAAAAAAGATGGAGAGAGGGAAATAAGCCATAAGTGACTCTTTTTTTTAAGACTTTATTACTATTTGAGAGAGATAGACAGGGATAGGGAGAGAGAGCATGAGCAAGGAGGAGAGGGAGAATCAGGGAGCCCAATGCAGAACTCGATCCCAGGGTCTTGGGATCCTGACTTGAGCCAAAGGCAGCCGCTTAACTGACTGAACCATCCAGGCACGCAGCCATAAGTGACTTAACAATAGAGAATAAACTGAGATTTGATGGAGGGAAGTGGTAGGGGATGGGCTAGACAGGTGATGGGTACTAAAAACGGCACTTGTGATGAGTACTGGGTGTTTTGTGTAAATGATGATTCACTAGATTCTACTCCAGAAACCCATATTGCATTCTATGTTCACTAATTTTTTAAAAAGTATACACTAAGAATCAACTATAGAGAACAATATAATTTGGTGGGATACAAGGATAAGAAAGAATTAAAATAAAAAAAACACCTCACTGTTATTTGTCAAATTGAATGGGGAGCTGAGAGCATTATGTCAGCCAGAAAACAAATTGGGGAAATATAATAGTATCACTGAATGTTAAAATGCAATTAAAGTAGAAAATTGGTGGGGTTTTTTATTGCTGAAAACTAGAATAGAAGACTAGAGTGAGTGCATAACAGATAATGCCAAAAAGGAGAAGGAAGAAAGTCCATTATGAATAAAATAGGATAAATACTCATAAAAATGGGGATTCAAAGTCTGGATAGCTGAGATGCCTGATAAAAAGAAAAAAGAATATAACAACAAGGACAAAATATTGACAAGTGTAAAAGAAGAAAACCTTCCAGAAATGACAGAAGTCCTGAGTCTGAAAATCAAAAGGCTTCACTGTTCTAAGAAGTTTATAATGACAAAACAATATAGAGGTATCCATCATGATTTAACTTTGGAGATAGAGAAGGAAGACCACTATGGCATGAAGATATTGTTGGCTACAAGTCAAAGAACGAAAGGTTTAAAGTTGTTTAAAAATAGGTGTTTTTATGGAAAAATACTCAACATCACTAGCTATCAGTGAAATACAAATCAAAACTACAATTCGATACCACCTTATACCAGTTAGAATGGCAAAAATTAACAAAAGAAGAAACAACAAATGTTGACAAGGATGTGGAGAAAGGAGAACCCTCTTACACTGTTGGTGGGAATGCAGCTGGTACGGCCACTCTGGAGAACAGTATGGAGGCTCCTCAAGATGTTAAAAATAGAGCTACCCTACAACCCAGCAATTGCACTACTAGATATTTACCCCAAAGATATAGATGTAGTGAAAAGAAGGGGCACATGTGCCCCAATGTTCATAGCAGCAATGTCAACAATTGCCAAACCCTGGAAGGAGCTTAGATGTTCTTCAACAGATGAATGGATAAAGAAGATGTGGTCCATATATACAATGCAATATTACTTAGCCATCAGAAAGGATGAATACCCACCATTTGCATTGACTTGGATGGAACTGGAGGGCATTATACTAAGTGAAATAAGCCAAGCAAAGAAGACAATTATCATATGGTTTCACTCATATGTCGAATATAAGCAATAATAGGAGGACCAAAGGGAAGGGAGGGAAATCTGAAGGGGGATAAATCAGAGAGGGAGATGAACCATGAGATACTATAGACCACAGGAAACAAACTGAGGGTTTCAGGGGGGAGAGTGGTGGGTGGTATGGCATGGCTGGGTGATGGGTATTAAGGAAGGCACATGTGATGAGCACTGGATGTTATAGGCAACTAATGAGTCATTAAACACTACATCAAAAACTAATGATGTACTATACAGGGACTAACTGAATATAATTTAAAAAATTAAAATTAAAAAATAAATAAAAATAGGCATTTCCATTTTTGTTTTGTTTTTACTTTCCTCGTACTAGAATCAATCCAAAAGAGGTTGTTCCAGAATTGGTACAGTGGCTCGACAATGTCCACAAGGATCTGGGCCTTTATATCTTTTCATATCACTATCCTTAGCATGAAGTCTTTTGCCTTCATTTTTTTTTCTCTCATGATCAACATGACTGTTGTGTCATGTCTCATTAAGTCCTCACATAGCTACACCCAAAACTAGGAAAAGGGTAGATACTTTTTCCTCATTGTTTGTGTGTGTATCTATCTTCTATCATCTATCTATTTATCATCTATCTATCTATATTTATCATGTGTCATCTATCTCTCTTTCATCTATTATCAATCTATCTAGTTGTTTAACTAGAGGTTTTATTTTCAAAGTACAAAGGATGGAGATGCAATAATATTTGCCATTTTAAATGTGTTTGTTTTATTTAGGTTTAATGTTAATTGCATGCTGTGTTGAGGTAAGAACAATACAGATTCTGTATCTGTGGCTCTAGGCAGATATTCGGTATACAAATAAGCTTCAAATTACACACACTGAACAAAAACAATTGAGGGAATGATGTAGGGGAAGGCACCTGGCAGAGAGGGAAGAAGAAAAAACAAAGAATTGAACATCCATACAGACTTTTCCACACCACCTTCAATGCTAACTTTCTTTAGAGAAAGAGTATAAAGTAGGCAAAAATGTAATTCAACAATTGTTGACCTGTTACCAGCATCATGCTTTTCAGTAACATTTCAGAAGTCTGAAGTACTTTTTATTGAAAAATCATAACAAACTTCCCAAACAAGCTTAGCCACCTTAAGCGAACATCCAATAAATTTTAAACATTAACATAAAATTTGATTTAACCAATTAAAGGAAAAATGTTATCACTTACGCCTCCATAGTGTGATTAACCTCTCTCTTAGATGCTTTCATCACCAAAAGTCAAATGGCTTTGAATGTAATTTCCATTTCTTTTTTTTTTTTTTTATTGTTACTAAATTTTTTTTTCCAGTGTTTCAAGATTCATTCCCCATTCCCCACACCCAGTGCTCCCCGCTTTAGGTGTCCCCAGTACCCACCACCAGGCTCTCCCATCCCTCCACCCCCCTCCCTCCAAGTCCCTCA